>BQNB010003096.1:0-72500 GCA_026074375.1 Tanacetum coccineum | reverse complement strand
CATTAAAGGTTCAATGTATGACTAGTTGATTGATTAGAAGCTAACACGCATATTTCCATATTTCAAAGCCCATCTTATGATATGTTACGGTTATACATTAGATGTTCAACGGATTTCTTTAGTGAACATCATTTCTTAAAAACTATAGGTAGATAACTTCCTCCAGAAGCCAAAATACCGCGCGCATTTTGAAGATTATGTAGCCCATCGAAAGAGTATTTGCCGGTGTGGTTCGACCCACCAAGAGACGGGTCTATGTCATGTTTGACAACAAAGGGGATGCGTACCATTGGGTATGTTACGAATCATAACAGAAGTCGAAACATGATCACTAGGATCCAACTTCAATATTATCTCACGATGATGTTGAACCCTAACTCATACATTGAACCTTTAATGTGTAACCCTAACTCATACATTGAACCTCTAATGTGTAACCCTAACTCATACATTGAACCTCTAATGTGTAACCCTAGCTCATACATTGAACCTCTAATGTGTAACCCTACCTTATACGTTGAACCTCTAATGTGTAACCCTAGCTCATACATTGAACCTTTAATGTGTAACCCTAGCTCATACATTGAACCTCTAATGTGTAACCCTACCTTATACGTTGAACCTCTAATGTGTAACCCTAACTCATACATTGAACCTCTAATGTGTAACCCTAGCTCATTATTTAAACCTCTAATGTATACAAAAACTTATTAGTATTTATATTTATAAATGTATACAATTTAACATAATTTTTAATAAGAAAAAAGTTTCCCCAACGACATGTCGCTGAGGAAAATGTTTCATTCGATGGGGAATCTTTTTCGTTTAGCCCTCCATAATTTTTCAATAACGCGCCATTTTCGCAAAATGACAAAACGAAAATTTTCCCCAGTGACATGTCGCTGGGGAAAGTTTTTTCTTATTAAAAATTATTTTAAAAGTTAACAAAGTCAAAGTTATTAAGACTTTCCTCAACGACATGTCGCTGGGAAAAAAACTTTATCATAAACAGGTCTGCTTTTCTCATAGACGACCAAAACCGATTAAAACAAAAAAAAACCTCTCTTTGACGATTTTATCATCAAAAAAACCACCACCACACCACTCATCGCCACCATCACCACCACCACACCACTCATCGCCACCATCACCACCACCACACCACTCATCGCCACCACCACGGCATAACCCACCACACACGAGCACCTCCTCCTCTAAAAGTTTAATTCTTTTTCTCTTAATCCTCTAAAATGATAATTCTTGGTATTTGTGGAGTAGCGTGACGACAGCGGGGATTTTTCTTGGTATTGGGTGGCAATTGGCGGGTTTTTGGCGGGGCAGCGGGGTTTTTGGCGGGGCAGCGGGTTTTTGGCGGGGCAGCGGGTTTAATAAGGTGTGCTTTTTTTTATCCTTTAGGTATCCCCAGCGACATGTCGTTGGGGATTGTAAAAACTTATTAATTTTTGTTTAACCATAATTTTTGTTGGCGGGGCAGCGGGTTTAATAACGTTGGGGATTGTAAAAACTTTTTTTTATCCTTTATGATTGTTTTAGGATTTTAGAGATTAAATTCGGAAAATCCCCGTCTGAATTTGATCATCCTATAGAAAACCCGTCCGAAATTAATTTATTAGAAATTAATTTCGGAAAGTCCCCAGTTTTGGGACTGCTTTTTTAATGTTTTGTCTCATTTAGGATATGAATGCGTATAATTGGTTTACTATTTGAGATGATTTCGACAGTGTTTCTCCTTTACTCCTACGAATATGTCTTTAAACACATATTTGGGGAGTTGAGGGGAAATGCTGCCAAAATTTTCTCAAATAGTAAATCGGTTATACGCATTCATATATGAGACGAATCATTAAAAGAGTGGGTTAGGATTGCCTTCCATAGTTGCACTAGGTGAACAAAACATCTAGGATTGCCTTCCATAGTTGCCTTCCATGTAATAACTAAATGTATAGATAAAACGCAGGTATGGTATTCGCTGATAAGAGTTGGTTAGAAAAACCGCGTGGTTCCCGAGAATTTTATGACGGTGTCCAAAAATTCGTCGCTCATTGCACGCCGTTAGTGAATAGTGCGGGGAAAATTAGATGTCCATGCAAAAGATGTCGAAATATATTATTCAAACCCATCGAATGGATTGGAGATCATATTACCGATAACGGGTGGGACCCACTTTATACCGTATGGGACAAGCACGGTGAACCGGCTCCAAAGTTACGTTGTTCAGAGTTAAGTGGTTCGACACTCGCAACAATGGTAGAGTCAAGAAACTTACCTTTAGAAACGGAATGACACAAATCATCGGCTCTGGTGAGTGGTGGAAAAATGATCAATACATTCTCGCAACACAAGTTAAACAAGTCTTCTACCTTGAAGATCCGGCCAAACCCAACGTGAAGGTCGTCGAACATGTTAATCATAAAAAGTTTTTCAACAGGGGTGTCATCGTGGTAGAGAACGAACCTGATATTATACATTTGGACAACTCATCTGATCTCCCACCTTCTACTAGTGGGAATGACTTGGATAATGTCACCTTCTATATAGATTTGCATATAGATGGTGAATCAACGGAGGTTGACGCACCGCCAGATATCATTGATGTTCCTGGCGAAGACGATGATATTAGCGATGATGAAGACCCCCTTCCTCATGATTTAGCAGATTCTGATGTTGAAGACCTCATCAATGATGATGATGGTGTTGAGAAAGTTTATTCTAGTGAAGAAGAAGATTAACCTTGTGTTGTAACTTGCAAAATACACTTATATATTTGAATGAATGAATGAATGAATGAAATTGTTGTGGATTGTTTAAATGTGTAAATTTATTTGGATATTTGGATTTGTGCATGCTTGTATTATTTTGTTCATGAATTTCTACATGTTATGCTAATTGTACTTGTACAGATGGCTGATGTTGCACGAGCACATGGCGGGGACGGTGGTGGTGAGGATCCTTCACGTCCACCTCCTACATCATTCGGTTGCGCGGGTTGCTTCATCAACCGAGGTAAGAATTTCTGGATTATTGTAATACAAGCATAAATTTGATACATATATTGAACTTGCTTGCCTTGAACTTTTATGACTTTATCACTCACTTGATTTTGCAGGAAAAGGAAAGCGAAAGCCCAATTTGGGCGGCGTGAAAGCCGGCAGGAAGACCCGGGAAAGGACCCGGAACCAAGTATTAAAGGATGCGGTGGCCGCTAATAAAGGCCGGCCCATCGAGATCGGGTTCGAAGACCGTGCTGATAACACGGTTGTCCCTACCGGCCCCTACTCGACTCAGTGGGGAAACTACTTCGGGGAGATGATTAGGAGTATACCTTTGTATCACCCTTCCTGGCAGAAGGTCCCCGCGGGGGACAAGGCGAGGCTGATGGCCACTCTTGGGGTCAGTTATCCTTTTATGTTTATTTAATTATCGTGTTCATTTATTTAATTGTGTATATTTATCTAAATTCGTTTATTTATTTATATCATATAAATAAATAAACAAATTTAAATAAATATATAAATTATATTTCTAACTCTGTTTTCAATGTGTTGTATATGATTGCAGTCTACGTATAACCTCGAGCCGCATATGAGATCCGAGCGATGGCCTAGAATCGAAGGATACATTCAGGCTCAGTTTGGAAAATCATATAACACCAACAAGGCAACCTTGAAGAGGGAGCATTGGATCAGAGACCCCGAGACTGGAGCTTATGATTTGGATCGGATCAGGCGGGGCAAACCCGATGAGTACACGGATGATGAGTGGGAGAAATACATCAACTTCTGGAATGACCCTGCCAACGCCCAGCGAGCCGAAACAAATAGGCTGAATCGGTCCAAGAGCACAGTGGTATCACGCCATGGATCTCGGTCGATCCCTCTCACTCGACATCTGATGGTAATTATTATTATTATTATTGATTTTACATACATATATATATCTGATTATACATTTTGGTGTGTTAAGATTTGTCGTTTTTAATTAGATTGATCTTATATGCGTGTGTATGTACAGAAAATGACGTCGGCAACCCAAGAGGAACCGACTCCAATGTCAGTAAACCTTGGGTAGGAGATGGTTGAGGATATGTCGTGCAGAGCTCGATTAACGTCGCACAACTCAAAACAGCGGCATTTTTGCTCCTGGCCCTGACGGAAAATGTCTTAATGGCCAGCATCAAGAAATCCTCGAGTTTAAAAATTTGTCGTTCAAAGTTGCGTTGTTCAGGAGTATTAAGTGTTCGACACTCCGTCACAAAGGTAGAGTCAAGAAATTACCTTTAGAAACGGAAAGACACAAATCAACGGCTCTGGTGAGTGGTCGGAAAAATGATCAATACTTCTCGCAACACAAGTTAAACATTCTTCTACCTTGAAGATCCGGCCAACCTAAAGTGAAGGTCCGTCGAACATGTTAATCTAAAAAGTTTTTTCAACAGGGGTGTCATCGATGTAGAAACGAACCTGATATTATACCATTGGAACAACTCATCGATCTCCCACCTTCTATAGTAGGAATGACTTGGATAATTCACCTTTCTATAAATTTGCCATATAGAAGTTGGAATCAACGAGGTTGACGCACCGCCAAATATCATTGAAGTTCCTGCGAAGACGATGATAATTACCGATGATGAAGACCCTTCAACAAGATTTAGGCATAATCTGATTTAAGACCTCATCAATGTTGATAGATTTGTTTGAGAAAGTTAATTTCTAGTGAAAAAGAAATTAACCTGTGTTGTAACTTGCAAAATACACCTATATATTGAATAAATAATGAATGAATGAAATCGTTATTGATTGTTTAAATGTGTATATTTATTTAATATTTAGATTTGATTGCAAAGCTTGTATTTATTTTGTTCATGAATTTCTACATTTATGCTAATATGTACTTGTACAGATGCTGATGATCGACGAGCACATGGCGGGGAAGGTAGTGGAGTAGGATCCATTCACGCCCACGTCCTTCACTCAATCGTTGCGCGGGTTGCTTCATCAACCGAGTAAAAGTTTCTGGATTATTGTAAAACAAGCATAAATTTATACATATATTGAACTGCTTGCCTTGAACTTTTATACTTGTATCACTCTCTTGATTTGCAGGAAAAGGGAAAGCGAAAGCCCAATTTGGGAGCGGCGTGAAATGCCTGCAGGAAGACCCAGAAAGGACCGAACCAATATTAAATGGATGCGGTGGGGCCGCTAATAAGGCCGGCCCCATCGAGATCGGGTTCGACAGACCGTGCTGATAACACGGTTGTCCCACCAGGCCCAACCACGACTCCATGGGTAAACTACTTCGAGGAGATGATTAAGGGTTATATCCTTTGTATTACCCCTTCCCTGCATAAGGTCCCCGCGGGGACAAGGCGAGGGCTGATGCCACTCGTGGTGGTCAGTTATCCTTTTAGTTTATTTATTTACGTGTTCATTTATTTAATTGTGTATATATTAACTAAATTCGTTTAATTATTTATATCAAATAAATAAAATAAACAAATTAAATAATATATAAATTAATATTAATAACTTGTTTTTAATGTGTTATATGATTTGCATTCTACGTATAACCTCAGCCGCATATGAGATTCCGAGCGATGGCCTAGAATTCGAAGGATACATCAGGCACGTTTTGGAAAAACATAAAACACCAACAAGGCACCTGAAGAGGGAGGCATTGAATCAAAGACCCAGAGACTGAGCTTATATTTGGATCAACCAGCGGGCAAACCCATGATTCCACGGATGATGGTGGGAGAAAACATCAACACTGAATGACCTGCAACGCCCGCGAGCACGAAACAAATAGGCTGAATCGGTCCAAGAGCACAGTGGAATCACGCCAAGGATCTCGGTCGCTCCCTCCACTCGACACTGATGGTAAATTATATATTATTATTCTTGATTTTACATACATATATAAATATCTGATTATTACATTTAGTTGTGTTACGAATTTGTCATGTTAAATTAGATTGGATCTTATAAGCGTGTGAAGTACAAGAGAACAGCTCGCAACCCAATAGGAACGCTTCAGATATCAACACGTTCTATCGTCCTGCACACCGATAAACTTGTATTCCAGATCCAGAGGGCTCTCTTGGATGTAGTAAGTAATTCTTCAAACCAAACTTCAATGAATCCTCGATTAATAAATGTAGCAACCGAAAATATATTAACTATCTTTGGTATTGTCACTACATAGGATAGGATTGAGGGAGCTTGAGGCACGGGTGAGCACACCACTGCCAAAAATCACGCGATGTTCCGAGCGGAAAGCTTCGCGGGCCACATTCCTGGGCGAGGGTCCGGTAATGCCAAGATACGTCCGCTCTAGCTGAGCTATTCCGCACCCGTGACAACAAACAAGGATGTCGCTTTCATGATAGCTTGATGAGGAGTGACCACAGTTTCGCTTATGCTTTGCTCGGTAAGAGTTCAGGTGGTGCCACGGAGTGCGAGAGTCGGCGATACTCACGCGCGTGATAGTGAGGGCGGGGAGGATGGTGATGATACGGGGCGTGAGGATAGTGGCGATGACACGAGTTAGTCGTGTTATATGTTCATTAGTATGGTACATTATTTATTTATGTTTATCTTGTGGACTATTGACTTATTTCCCTAGTATGCTACATTTAAACGCTTGTTTCCCTAAACTATCATGTGCACATATTCGGCTTTTAGACGATTTTGCTATATTAGATTTTGGTTTTGGTACAAGTTGTGGTGTATTTTGTATTGCGAGATGCGTTTACTTTGTATTTATGTTTTGGTACAAGTTGTGGTGAGTGTATACAGGTTTTGGTAGATTTTTTAAAAAATCTGGAAATGCCTGCTGTGCAGGCAGATTTTTTCCGGAAAAAATCTGGAAACGCCTGCTGTGCAGGCTGCATATAAAAAAAATAGCAGACTTTTCCCCAGCGACGGGGAAAGTCCTGGTGCAAGCGTTGACAAGTCAACGAGTATCAAAGTTACCCCAGCGACATGTCGCTGGGGAAAATGTTTAATTAATTCAAGATTTTATTATTAACTTAAAACACTTTAGTTTAATCAGACGTTTCCCTAGCGACATGTCGCTGGGGAATATACTTCCACCGTGGCACCAATTCCTTGACCAAAAATACGCGGGGCCCACTTTTCGCTGAGGATTGTCGCTGGGGAACGTTTTTCCATCGAGCTTACCCCATCAATGTTTCCCCAGCGACATTTCACTGGGGATATGTTTCCCCAACGACATGTCGCTGGCGAAGGGGTCAGAATGTTGCTGGGGAAAGCATCGAATGTTGTAGTGAATCTTCTCGCCTATCTCATTGATGGCCGGAGTTATTTGTGTTTTCACAAAATGAAGTGGAAAAAATGGAATTGTGGGAAGCAGAGAATGGGATGGTGGAAGGTCGATGGTGGTTAACACTAAGATGATTAGCATTCTTTAGAAGAGATGGGTTGTGTAACAGATGGAAGTTGGAATGCATAGAGTCTAATGCCCAGAATTTGCATTGAAGGCTCTTGGTTGCTTGAATAGAAGTTCACCACCGGCTTATGAACCATTAATGGATAATGCCCCATTAAATTTAGGGGCTGTATCTTTTAAGATAACAAGGCATGCAGACCCGTGCGATGCATACGGGTTGTGTCTAATTGTTGAAAGATAAAACATAATCTCAAGACTGGAATATCTATCAACACTTTAAAAAAGTCATAGAGATATCTCACCTATTAAGTTGTAGAAAGCTATAAATGCATGTATGAATGCACTTCAAAAGAGTGGTACTTGGCTATAAAAAATTTCCAATAAGATACATATATACCTTAGCCATCGAAAAAAAGTTTTGGAATGGGATCAGTAGTAATGCCAAGGCCAAAGCTTATTACTTATTTTATAAACACATATAAGCAGTTATTTACTTATTTATGTTGGATATAAACAATTTCCAATAAGATACATATATACCTTAGCCATAAAAAAAAGTTCTGGAATGGGATCAGTAGTAATGCCAAGGACAAAGCTTATAATCCACATGTTACACATAATGAAGAGCCGATTGAAGTGTTGCTTGTGGTTCTCCATTCTTCGCTATGCACAATGATGTATCATTCGTTATGTAAGCTTGAAGTTAAGCATTCTGATCTCAACCCATTAGTACCTGTCTCTCAACTACGCCGAACCACCTATTTAGTCATACCTACAAATAAATATAATGCACGTTGTGTTAAAAAGTAGAAAGAGAGGACATACGTCTTTGGATGTAGTAATATATGAAACGACAACAATTATACACCATAAGCCATCCTAAGACGGGGTGTTTGGGATTGTTTATGTGAAACTGGTACTACATAAATTATGAGATAAAAACCTGTTATCTTACATAAGCAAATGAGTTTTACCAAGACTACAAAATGCCAACATGCTACAAACAATAACAGATAAGAACTTATTTATTTTACCTAGTACCTAACCCACTCGTTCACTCAATGCTGACATCATAAAATAGACGATTACTTACTATTGGAGACCACTAAATATGTGGTAAACATCCTTTCATGTAGTATGTACAGGATACATACTTGCAGCTTCAGCCTGTTTCGACATTGTTTAGAAAGGTGTGGGATTTTTCGGATTGGTTGATAGATTAGTAGTAGTAGTTGACTTAAAAAGAGTGACAACAGAGCTATTTTCATCCTCATACGATTGTAATATTTGGGCTACTGATTTTTAATAAAGTAATATATCTACTGATCTCTGAAACCTGCAACAGATTATAAAAGGAAACATAAATTAGTTTGATAACGATTATTTGGCATGAGCTATGAATGATATGCATAGTATTCATTGTTGCCTACACATATAAGAAATAAAATTCAAATATTGAATAAACAGCCAGGTAACGTTTGTCACAACATCGATATAAATATACACGAACCCATAAATCTATTGTATATACAAAATAGTCAAACCTCATGTTGGCCTTCTTACATTTGTTATTTAAAAACTATTATCGCCTCCTGGTATTGTATTCTCTCATGTCCGCACATGTTGGTGATATCCTGGAAGCATCCACAAAAGGACCTACATCAGTCAAAAAGAACACAAATGAGTTGCAGATTTTCTTTGTTTTAAAACCCTCCAGGAGAAATCTGTGAATCCATATAAGATTTTGCATATAAATCATTCCAGAATACTCGTTCCATGGTCGTTACAAATAAGCCACAGTGCATCACTCGAAGTCAGCAGCCCAGATATTACATTTTCATGTAAGGTTCTCAATGATTTATCTAATTCGACTACACATTCGTGATTTTAATTAACAGAACAAAAAACCACAGTCAAAATAAGACACGAAGAGTGTATGTTATTAATTATGTGGAACAATACAACATAACTTTTCATATGTCCCCATTTTAGACATTGTTTTTTTAGCATTTCTTATAAGTTAGATTTTAAGGGTTGTTTGGTTACAAAATGACCCAAAGGGAACATATAAAAATTAGGCCGCTTTTTTAACTAATATAAGTATCTGGTTTCATTGATCAACCCTTATATACTGAATTAAAGATGACAAAGTTATCTTTTATTAAGAAAAAGTACAATGCTTCAAATGACCAAGTGAATAAGTATGTTGCTATCAAATAACTATAGAAAAAAAAACTACTTACTCTACAAAACGAAAACGAAAGGGTACCTGTGAATCATCAACTGCATATTCACTGGTGGCTGAATTATACCGAATATGTATACGATTGATCTTCTAATAGAAGATCTTGTAGGTGCTTGTCACTTGGGTTTTCCAACAATTAGAGACAAAGTCACATATTCGAATCAGGAAAACAATATACGAAGTGAGTACAAAACCACCATAACATATGAAAACATAACAAGCACCATAACAAATTCTTTCACACCAACATATCTGTTTGTCCGTGTTAACAACCACCATAACAAAAGGGACTCTTAATTGTAAACAATACCTTTGAATCAGAGACAACAAAATCGGTGCTCAAATAACGGCCCGTTACCGTGTTGACATCCCAGATTCTACCAATCATCACAATAATAGTGCCAGTAACATCTACTTCCAACTGGTCCAGGAACAAAGGGGCATTCGGTGACGATTCACACTTCTCAACACCTTTGGTAGCCGATTTGGAAACTGACGATCCAGCTGCCATGTTTTCTTCGTTCACACTTATTTGCTGGATTGAGAGAGATGTCTATTAGGAAGATTGGGAAGGTTAACTGCCAGCAGCTGCATTTATAGATATATGTACCTTGAGGCATCTTCTTTAAGGATGCAGTTCAAGGAGTTGTAGAGTCTGTAACAACCTTGCTGTTTTGAATTCTTAGAAACTGGACATTCAATGAGACGTAATGAATTAAGGATCATTCTGGAAACATTAGACTTATAAACTAATCAAGACACAACCCTATTAAATTTAGGGGCTGTATCTTTTAAGATAACGAGGCATGCAGACCCGTGCGATGCACACGGGTTGTATCTTAGTTGTGTGTGCACGGGTTGCATATAGTGGTTGCTTGCATAATGATCTTGTGAAACGTTGATCTGTTAGTTTAACGATCCATACTTTAAAAATTGAATGTGCAACGTTTATTTAGCTACATAGTGCGAGAATTATTTGACATATTAGATAATTTTTTAGGCTAAACATCATACTGCGACTACCTGAGTTTTAGGTTTAAGCATTGTATAATACTAGCGTTGGATATAGGTTGCTAAGTTGGCCACGCATACCCGGGCCTTGTGCGTTGGTTGCATCTGTTGTTGGCGTGCTGAAATGTTGCGTGTGAGTTGTAGCAAAAATGTAGAAGATAATTCAAATATTTAAGTTGGAGGCACGAAAGGATAAACGTGATTTAGTTTTTTTGTTGATGCGGTTGCTAATTAATTAAACTAATCATTCTAGTCAATGGCGTCTTTCGGTTCAAGCATATCAGTTTTTTAGTTGATACGGTTTCCATTTGATCAAACGGGCGGAAAAATTTCTGTATCCCATATGTCAACAGCATGCATGAAATTGCCAATGAGATATATTAAATGCACAAGCTTATAGGCAAAGGTTGCAGCATCTAATTATGATATAACATATGTAACTCCCTTTGGTCCGTGTAATTAACCACATTGGTATTAAACGCACATGCTCGTAGAGAAAGGTTGGAGTCGCGTCCAACATATAAATAGTAACCAAATCATGTCGACCTTTATCGATATAACTTATATCATTAGTGTCCAACAAAAAATGGTATAGACATATATCAATCTAAAATATTTAAGTATATTTGTTACTATAGCAGTATAACGCTATAGCTTAACATAAAAAGTAAAAAAAGGAGTTAAAAAATTTTAATGAGAAGAAAAATTAGAACCATCACGCCCACAGTTCTTATCGTGGTCACTATTTTAATTGCTACAATCACATCTACAGCATGTTGTTCATTCCAACGTCCCCTAATTTACTCTACTAAATCATCATCTTCAATCTCTAAAAGGCGACCTGTTGCCGATGTTTTGTTGTGTACGATTTTTTGTATGGTATTAAACAAGCATTAATATAAAGACAAATAATTCACCCTGAGATTTCTTAAAATTTTCTATTTTTAGTTTTATGACCTTAGTTAGATGTTAAATACGTTTTCACTATATGAGAACAGAGAACTTGACTTAAAAACATGTTTACGAAGATTTGAGTTGGGAAGTATGTCCAAGACATATTACGGCTTTTTCAAGGAATTTATACGCGTGCTACTTTACAGTTTATCCGCGTACACTGGCTATATAGTTCACTAATCTTTTCAGAGCTGACAATATATTTTGTAATTCATACAAAAGGTAATTGTAGTGCATTGATAAACTTAGGTTTGTTTAGAAGCTTAAATAAAACTGGACACTGGTATGTCCCAGGCCCAACTCATGCCAAAAGTCATAAACATCTTAACGTCATCGTCATTTCATCCATTGGCCACATCTGACTGGTTTCTTTCATCATCTTTGTTTGGGTCTGCAGTCGTCGTCCACTGCCCCTCCCTCCGACCACCTTCCTCATTCACAACCCTAGTGTACATTCGGCAAAAGGTCATTTTCCGCTAAAAGGGAAGAAATATGTAACATCATCTCTTTATTAATTTTGTAATGTATTCAAAAAATTTAACTGCACAAACCGAACCCGTTTTGACCCATACTTGGTTCACCCAAATCACCCATTTTAGCCACGAATTGGATCGCAAGAAATTGAAACAAATAACATGGCAGCAGTTCAAAATTTCCAAAAACAAATGGTAAGAGGGTAATTTTCATGTCAACATCAAGTCTTACCTTGTTGTCTGATCCCACATGTGATGTCGTTTTACAGATTCCATATTGCTGGCAAGCCAACTTGTGAGGTAGGCGTCACTATGCGTGCATCAGATGCCTATAAAAGAGTTGGTGAATATAATTCTCGATCTAGTGTACTCGAAATGAAAGAAAGGAAAAACTAAAAGATTTATACAATGCCATGACCATATCGGTGCTATATTAGCATACAATATGTGTTTACTAATAATTACAAAAAATGTGAAAGATACTCGACAGAAGAAGTAATTTTATAATGTTATGAGCTGTTGAAATACAAAATATGATAGGAAGCTTATAAGGCTTTTTTTGCACTTCCAAACAACCCACAATAAAGCTAGTAAGTCACTATTTCAACTTGTGCGCTTGGTAACTGCTTCACAGCCAACAACGTGTGCTATAGTTTCGTTCACATTCTGTTCGCAAACGATATTCTAACACCCTAAATGTGGACCCTCAAATTCTTTAAACATATCACATAGTATTAGCATAATAAAGTTAACATAAAAAATAAAAGAAAACAATGAAAGATAATGAATACCACATTTATCCCCGTTAATCAGCAACAATACGAAACTAAAGATCATAAATTTAGTCAGCCACAAACTCATAAAAAATATCGGTCGAATTTGTATAAAAAGCTTACCACAAACTCATGTCAAGACTTTTATCAAACATTTGGCGACCCACTTCCCGTTACACCAATACCATCACAATCCAGTTTGAGCTGTTAAAAGTACAATATAAACAGAGGCATGTGCACCTTCAACATGAGAAATCATTTGCAGCCGAAAAAATGTAAAAGGACATAACCATCCTTGGAACAAAAGAAAAATTGCTTATATTATGGTAAATGTAAGATCCTAAAGTGCTTCAAAGGAGTATAATAGGAATATGAGCTCCTAAATGTGGCTATTTCCTATGTTCTTCCTTCTCTAATAAGGTCACATTTAAAAGCTAATTAACTATAGCTTATTAACTTAAGATAATAATTCATAAACTCAAAAGCCTAAACAATGACGTCATTAGCTTTTCCAAAAGGCCATAAGCTTAACTCGCATAAACCCATAATCAATATCTAAATTAGAACCCTGGTAAGTAATTTTGGATAAAAGAATCAATAAAGTTACAAAAGCAACAAATTTACCTAAACTTGATAAACATAATTCAAGCATAGAAAGAAACACTTATACCTTTTATATGTTATTCCATTAGCCATTTCATCAATCAGCAGCTCAGCGGCCTTCACCCAAAATCTACTATACAAATTTCAAAAGCAAAAAAGTTAATAAGAACCCTTTGGCCAATTTGTCCACCAATTCACACAGTAGAATATATGATGAAAAATGAATATGATCCTATAATAAATTGAAGGGTGCAAACAGTCAAATAAGAAGGAACAAAATTAAACCTACATCAGTAAGAAAAATAAGCACCGAATTGATGGGGCACCGGTTGGCTTGTGTGTATAATTGTGGAAGCTGAGATGACTCATCCCTGTCAGGTTGTTAGTGGATTACAGTACAATTTCCATATAACCGAAATAAATCAAAGCGACATGCGTCGCCAACTGTATCAGTTTCGGGTTAAAAAGAATCACTAACCCGCGCCTTTTTTATTTTGTATATAAAATCGCAATAAGCAAGTACGTAGTTTTGTTAAGTCCTCTTTGAAACACCTCATAACTAAGCTAAACCATTTTGACGCAAATCTATTTTTAGCCCCATTTACTTATGAACGGATGTACATCATTACAAAACAGGTTCATGATCATGAAATGAGCAGGCATAAAGTTTTGCTAAATAGATTTATATCAATACTTAACGCAACTCATCTACACTATACTATGTTATCATAATCCAAGCAAAGAAGGTTGTACCTGTCTAAGCAGACGCTCAAGGCTCAACTTCAACTTCTAATCGCAACCATTCTTCGTCATAATTCATGAAAGCTATATAACATCCTTAATAAGAACAATTTTTTATTAAAGAAAAATAAAATCACTTACCTGATTGTGATTAGGATGGCGAATTAAACATGTGCATTCCTAAAATCTTCATATCTACAATCAAAGTATTTGCTATCAGATCTTTGATTGTAATATACTAAAAAACCTTAATCACAAACAAAACCTATAATCAATTTCGATTATTACATGATTGTTAATAAATATGCGATGCGGAAGTAATTTAGTCACAACGAATATTCCAGGACAACTGCTTGTTTAAATTCCATGGGGTTAAATGGTGTTATTACCTGATTGTTTGAATTCCATGGGCTTAAATGCTCTGGGTGATAACGGAAACAACCATTCATCTTCATCTTAAAGATGTGGACAATAGAAGTTCATCACAGGCTTATAACCTATTCATGTCACAACCCCATTAAATTTAGGGACTGAATCTTTTAATTATAGCTACAACGAAATTGTTAGAAAATATGATTTTCGATATTAGTTTCAACATCAACATACCTGGGGTTCGATCTTGAATCTGCTGCTGGAAATCAATTGTGGCTACTCTATGAAAAGAAGAATTGATTTGTATATTTTTCTTGTGTAAATGGAAGATGGTTTGATGTTGTAATCTTTAATAGCTCTTTGAGACCAATGATCTTCTGATGAAGAAGTGTAACTGACATAATGAATGTCAAACCATAGGAGGCTTGTTTGTAGGCAGCAGGCTTTTGTACATATTGCTGTGTGAGTAATACTAAACTTTTAATGATACTATCCCATTAAATTAAGGGATTGTATCTTTATAGATAATAGATAGATAGATATGGTAAACCACTACCAAGGTAGCCTAGTGCCCTAGTGGTGAGGTACCCTGTTGTTCTCACAATTGGCTTGGATAGATCCAAACCTAACTAGCAGGGGCGTAAACCGGCTAAGCCGAGACCGAGCTCAACAAGGCTCGTTTAAAATTATACCCTTAATATCGTATTCTAAAATAATTGTGGCATAATAATATAATGTGTTCATCATGTATATATGATGTTAATGTTTAAAGCTAATATGCTTAGACTAGTTTCATAGTGTGATAAATTTGAACATATAGATAATATGGTAAACCACTGGCAAGGCTTAGTGGTGAGGTAGCTTGGATTCAAACCTTACTAGAAAGGTTGTAAGCCGAGCCGGGCATAACAAGGCTCGCACTTGGCTCATTTATCAATGTTGAAGCTCTAGCTCAAGCTCACTTTTTTTCTATTCTTACAAGCTCAAGCTCGGATTGGGCTTGAAGTATACAAATTTTGGATATTAGTATTTTTGTTAAAAAGAAAATTATTAGGAACTTGAGAAATTCATATTCATTGTCAAAATAAATCTTCCACTCCAACAACGAATGGAAGATTAAATAAAACAACATTAAAGTTGAACCTACCTCCCTCCTGTTTCTGACATGTAGTTGATGGAATTTAAATACTAGACATTCATAATAAAACCATAATCATCAAAGCACACATGCGGAAGCGAAAAACAAGATCATAAACATATAATTAATTAACCATAATATAAAGTATGCGTACCTTATGATTCTAGCAAGAACAAGAACCAATCTTTAATTAAATCACCAGACCCTACATTAGAGTTTATGTAGATCTATGATTTTACCCCTTACCTTTTTGTTATTCGATCCAAGGCAATAATCATTAATGTGATTGAAACCCGTTCTTGTACCAAGTACTACTTACCATGCAAAGTTTATGCTAGTAATAAACACAAAACGTAATTTTCTTGACCCTCAAAAAATTCAATCAAACCAAAGGGTGTTGATGCCGATCGGTTGGATCCAAAAAAAAGAAGATGAGAGGTTTTGGGTATTGTCTAATCATAAGTCATTGAAAACAATAACCTTGGACCTCTATTTATAGGATACAAATCTTAGAAAACAAGTTAGGCAAGGATTGGGTATCCAAAGCCCATATTCGGCCCACCCATCCCTTAGAAGGATCTAGAACCAATTATTGCTTTTTAAAATTTTACCTATAGTCCTTTCTTTTATTAGTTAACGGTCGTTAGTCATTTTCCGTTAAATACTAACGGACGTTAAATGTTTTGTGCATTTAATAATTAATTATAACCTTTTATAAATAATTATTAATCATTTACTTTTCATACATAAAGTGTGCAATCGCGTGATCTCGAGTTCGATCCTAACACACGACTATTAAATTTAAGTCCATAAACCAACAGCTCCCACTTGGACATATTTTAATAGCATGATCACATTCGGTTAGCGTCTAGCAACACGCCGATGCCTCTAGCACGATCTCGAGTAAGGTCTCCTGGAAAAACCTTTTAATGATTTCTCATTATTATTATCCTTTTGTTTCTAATACAATGTTAATAAGGATATGGATCTCAAGTCATTCCTTAATTAACTGATTCTGTTTCTCGTTTATCCGATTGAGCAAGATTACCAAATCTTCTGAACGTATTCCAGAAAATCTTGGGTGTGGCCACACATACATCTTACCAATCCCACGAGGGGCCCAGCTGTATTAAACTTCAAAACGAATTTGAAGGAAACAAATCCCTTATTGACTACAAGCAAAACTTATGAATTTTGCAACACTTCTGAAAACAATCCGTATAACTACCAGTTACGTATAGCGTTAAATTGCTTCACAGAAATGCACTAGATCCATGACAGTTTCCTGGTATCTCAAGTCTGAGGATAACTATTTTATGATTTACTTAATGACAAGATCCATAAAGTACAATCATATAGTTGGGATAAGTCCTATATTCAATTCATTGAATATCATCTAAATTTGGCATGTAATCACATCAATATACTTTCAAGTATATCCGACCACAATTTAGATTTGTCTTAATTTAATAATATTCTCATATCATTAATTGACAACGGACATTTAGAATAAATCATTTATTCAAGGATTTAAAACATGTAAAATAGGATGCAAAAATAAACATAACCAATATTTTATTTCATCAAATAATTATGTTTACAATATCCTTTATCCAAATACTAATCATAGGTTGAAACTACTAGCTAATTGAAGTCCAATTCCATTGGCAAGATCAGTAACCTTTCTTCTAGGTAAAGCCTTAGTGAAAGGATCAGCTAAGTTATCATCTGTGTGAACTTTTAATATTTTGATTTCACCACTCTCGACTTGTTCTCGAACGTAGTGATATCTCCGTAGAAAATGTCTGGCACCTTTCATAACTCCAGAATCATTGACGAATATGATTGCAGCAGAATTGTCACAATACATATTAATAGGCTTTTTTATTGAAGGCATCACTCCAAGATCTCCAACAAATTTCCTAATCCAAACAGCCTCCATTGCAGCTTCTGAAGCAGCCATGTATTCAGCTTGTGTTGCAGACATCGCAATCGTTGTCTGCTTCTTGCTCTTCCAGTCTACTGCTCCTCCATTGACGACAAAGACATAACCCGTCTGAGACTTCGTATCATCTTTATCACATTGCCAGGACGCATCACAGAACCCTGTAACATTAAGTTCTGTATCTGGTTTCCCTCCATACACTAAAAACATATCTCTCGTATTCCTCAGATACTTCAGAATATGTTTAACAGCAACCCAGTGGAGCTTCCCTGGATTCTGTTGATATCGACTGACCAAGTTTTGAGCAAACGCCACATCTGGCCTTGTGCATCTAACAGCATACATAATAGATCCTACAGCCGAAGCATAAGGTACTTTCTTCATGTAAGCCACCTCTTCAGGTGTTGAAGCACACATCTCATTACTTAATTCATGTTTGACTTCCATTGGCAAATAACCTTTCTTAGAGTTATGCATATTGAATTTCTTCAATATTTTGTCAATGTAAGCACTTTGACTAAGTCCAATTAACCGCTTAGATCTATCTCTATAGATTTTAATTCCCAGAATGTATGCAGCTTCTCCTAAATCCTTCATAGAAAAACACTTTCCAAGATAATCCTTAACTTCCTTAAGTCTTGGAATGTTGTTTCCCATGATTAATATGTCATCAACATATAGGATCAAGAATACTACATTACTCCCACTAGCTTTGCGATATACACATGGCTCATCACGATTTTGAGTAAATCCAAACTTCTTGATTTCCTCATCAAATCGTTTATTCCATTGACGTGATGCTTGCTTCAAACCATAAATAGATCTTTGAAGTTTGCATACACGGTTTGGATATCTTGGATTAACATACCCTTCAGGTTGCTCCATATAGATGTCTTCATCTAAGCGACCATTCAGGAAGGCAGTTTTAACATCCATTTGCCAAATCTCATAATCATAGTACGCTGCTATAGCTATGAGAATCCTAATAGCTCTAATGTCTGCTACAGGAGAAAACTCTCCTCGTGATCTTTCAATCCTATAGGTTTGAGAAAGCCATTAGTACCAGAACGAGCTTTATAGTTGTGTACTTCACCATCATGTCAGTCTCTTCTTGAATAGCCACTTACTCATACTATTTTAGCATTAGGAGGAGGGTCTACTTCAGTCCATACTCATTCACTTTCAATGGAAGGTTCATTTCCTCATCCATTCACCTTGCCATATTACCTTATCAGGTCAAGCATGGCACTTTATAATTACAGGTTCTCTAAGGATCCCCTACTAACATCATCATTAACCTCCTGTTTAGACATAGAACGGTTGGGTGCACGTTGTAGTCCCTTACAGACCTACGACAGAATTAATTCCGGTGGAGGACCCGAGACTTTCGGGTTCTACTGAATTTCCTAGTGTTTATCATGAAGTTAATGTATCCAAATGATCATCTTCGCAGACATAATCTCTCCCACTGAATTCCTTGAGAGATAGATCTCTTTCAAGGAAAATCTCCCCATACTTAGCACAATTACTTGTTTTTAGGTGAATATAAAAGTAGTAACCATAGTTTCCTAGTATCCTACAAAGATACACTTAAAATATCTTTGTTGGAGTTTATCAGCTGAGTCACGTTTCCACCATACCGCCTACGCAACCCAACTTTTAAAAAGAACAAAATAGGCTTCATTGCCATGCATATTTCAAATGGTGCTTATATCAACCTTCTTTGGGGAACCATATTTAGAATACGAACCGCAATTCTATGGCATAAATCCCAAGGATAATGGTAAGATGTATAAGATTAAACATAGATTCGCACCATATCTAATAGAGTGCATTTCATCCTTTCAATACACCAGTTTGGGCTGTGGATTATATGGAGAAGTAAGATGTTTTGGTACTGATACCATTCTTACCTAGATATTCTTTAAACTCATGGCTAAATATTCACTCAACACTATCGGATCGAAGACTTAATTCTTCTTTCCTATTGCAATTCTACTTTTGATTTAAATTCCATTAATTGTTCAAATTACCAACATTTTTTATTTTAAGCAAGAAACATAACCATAAACGACTGAAATATTATTAAAAGGTTTAAGAAGTACAGCACTACCTTTCCTTGACACATGTCTAAGTGGTCCCAACACACAATGTAAAGTATTAAACGGAAAAAGTAGAGCTGTAGCTCCTTTCACTGTTATTATTAAAGGTTTCTTGTCATCTTCCCAAGAAATTAACAAGATTCACAATTATCATATGAAATCATCATTGCTACTTTCCAAAATCCATCATGTTAAGGCTTTTGCATGCGAGTCTGCAATATGGGCAAGTCTAACAGAGCCAGAAGATAAAAAGAATTCAGAGTCTATCTTTCTCAATTCCTTAATTATGCTAAAAATAGAATTATTATTATACTTGGAAACATATTCAATCATGCAATTTCAAACACACCATACACAGATATAGCGAAAAAATATAAAATCCCATTTGAAGAAAACAGAAATTCCCCATTACTAGTAACAGTGTGAACAAATCCAAGATCCAACAAACAAGAAAAGAACAACACCACAATAATATAAGGGTGCATAATGACAGTACCTCAAAAACCAGATGGTAAAACTAAATTAAACACTCCTATGGCTTCAACAGCTGCTTGTGCTCCATTTCCCACATGCAGATATTGCTCTCCATAGGATAGCTTCCTTTTCACTCTAAATCCCTATAGCGTATTACAAATGTGAATACCGCATCCAGTATCATATACCCAAGAATTTAATTTGTGAGTTAGATTAAATAATTCAATCATAAATAAGTTACCTGAAGGTGCAGCACCATGCTCAGCCTTCTTGTTCTTATTTGTGCGCAACTCTTCGAGGTAAAGAGGGCAGTTCCTCTTCCAGTGACCAACTACGTTGCAGTAGTGACAAGCTTGATCCTTCTTTGGATTTTCCTTCTTCTGAGAAGGGTTTTGCTTAGGTTTTGGTTGATAAGCCACAACTTGCTTATTCTTATCAGCTTTGCCTTTGCCTTTACCCTTTTTGTTCGCTTGCGGTTTTGGCTTATTCACCCTACCCTTTTGAATAGCAAGTACCTGAGGTGTAGGGGCCTTGTCTTTTAAACCCTTTTCATAGTCAATGAGCAATGCGTGTAGATCACTCACTGTCTTCCCCACGCAATGCATATTGAAGTTTCTAATAAAATCACCAAAATCCTTGTTAAAGGACATGTTAATTAAGTTAATCGCCATATCATTGTCATAGGGTTTCCCAAGAGCTTGTAGTTGGTCCATGTAACCTTTCATTTCCAACACATGAGCACTTACGGATTTTCCTGGGGCTTGTTTGCAGCTGTGCAGGGTATCCACCAAATCGTAGATCTCTACAGCTTTAGGCTTTTCAAACATTCTTCTGAGTTCATCAAGCATGGCTTGCGGAAAATATAGTTCAAACTGCCTTTGAAGAGCAGGTGACATTCTTCCAAGCATTAAACAAGCCACATCAGAATGTATCTTGTATTCAGCTTTCCATGCAGCTTTAACATTCTCAGCAGCATCCTCAGGGGGTTCATCAGGACAAGGCTTAAACAAATAGTCATAGGTACCCGCCACTCTCAAGACAATTCTTAGTGAACGGTACCAATCATTGAAATTGTCGCCAGTCAGTTTTTCTCGTTCAAAGAAAGTCTTGAACGCAGAACTTAAAGTGTTGTTATTATCGGGTTGAGCCATTTCTACAGAAAAGTTCAATTAATTAGTATTTTCGATAATACATTTTTCAAGAAAATAAAATACCCAGGCAATATTCATATAACCATAGAATTTCCTTGAAAACTAGAACCCATATTGACATAAACCCATCACATCAGTTGATCTGCTAGTAATGAATTTATTCGACATGGTAACTTGTCGAACAATTAATTGACAAACAATTTTCAATTTCTAGATCTTTATGGGATTTACATTGCCAAAAACTAGTTGCATTGTAAACATGTTTCATCCCATCTTAATGCCTTGAGTTTCTAGTTCTCACTAAATAACTCAATTAAGTCGTCTAATCTAAAGAACGTCAAACTTGTCCATGTGAGGTCTTACTCAATCATGAAGGTTTTCTGTCCATTACAATCTAGTCCAAGTTCTCACATGACATAAATTGCAACTTCAAGTGTTTTTCAATTAGATGGCATTCGACTTAAGTTTTAAGGGTACTAATGTTTGATGTGTGGAATCAAAATTATGTATGGAGAAGCATGCATACAACTCCATATCATATGTTTAATAAAAAACTTTTTATTAACTTTTAGGGCAAGATTAAATAAACAAAATTTTGGTTGAGGCATTGGATGAACCAATTAAAGAAGTACCCACAATTATCGTCCACAACGTACTTTTGCATAAGTCTTTCGACTTAGTGTTTCGGATGTGGAATTGAGGCAAATCAACCTTAAAGTAATTTTGTACTTTTAAATAGTCGTAGGTAACTCCAATTTTACGCACAAGCAAGCCGAGAATTCGGTCAGCGCTGAAGCATAACCTCCTTCTTTAGTCGGGTTCGACCAGCGACGCGTTAAACTTCCCACACAGTTTGTCAAATTGGATGAGCCTTTCTAACTATTTAGTACGAAAATTACCAATCAACTAAACTATTGTAAATTTAACTCTTCAAAACAATTCATAATTTTTATATAGATTTAGTCCATATTATTTTTCTATTCAAAAATTATCCTTTTTGTTTACAACAATTCGCATCAATTATATAAACCAAAAAACAAGTAATTTTTAATAAAAAAAACGACTAAAGCGGTAAACACATAATAACAAATTATATGCGTTAATTAAAAAACATGTAGCCACATGCATTCTTTTTATACGATAAACCCTAATAATAAAATCTAGGTTTTATTATGCATATATTTAATCATGGCTCTTACTTTTTCAAAAAAAATGACCCACATGCATCGAGTTAACGATTGCGTAAGCCATAATTAAAATATACCACATAGCACAAACTTAATTTATTATTAATATTGAGGTCTTCCCCAATTCAAGATTTGTCGTACTAAAATTAATGGCAACATTAAACAATACACGTAACAATTACTACATATATCCATATGATCCATGAAAAACATGCATGTTCGTCATGGATCCACAAAATTCACTTAACAATTAATTAAAGAACGTCAAGGATCGTAACCATAAACATGACATAACATTGCTTATCTACATTTTAGTTAATTAATAGTTTTATTATTTAGTATTAAACCAAAAATTTTATTGATCATTGATCACCCAAAACTTAAATTAACTCCACCTACTCCCCTGAAGATTCGACCCTTTCTTACCCTATCTATATAGGTTTGGCTAAGGTTTATCCTATCAACTAACCAATGAAGACAGAGGAGCTTCACAATCCAGATACATAGCCGTCTGCGTAACCATTAATACCATATATAACAATCTTCAAACCAGCAGATTTTCTTCATGACAATTTGCAATCATGCAATAAGCCTTTATAAATCTAAAATGTAATCTAGGGTTTTTAAAAAAAATTCATTAACAAGAAATCGACCAACTTGGTTGATTTAGGGTAAAAGAAACCCTAATTTTAATTTTTTTTAATTTTTATAAACTCTAAACACATGTAATTAACAACAATACAATATTTGTTATAGATTTTAGGTTTCGGTAATTATTAACATGTTAAAACGGCTCGTGATGCCACTGTTGGAATTCAGCATGCATAACGATTATAATCTAAATAAAACATCAAAGCACGTAATAGCGGAAGCGATAACAAATCATACAATTAACATAAATATAATTAACCGGGTCGGGTTACATACCTTTGGATTCTTGCAAGCACAAGAATCATTCTTGTTTTCTTTGTTCTTGATCTAACTCTAATTAGGGTTTATGCGGATCTATTGATTAACCCCTTACCAAGTTTTGTTAATCGATCCAAGATTCAATCTATAGTGAGATTAAACCACGTTCTTGTACACACGTTTTAGAAACAAGTTAACCAAAAGACTAGTTTGAAAATAAGAAAACGTTTCTGGTTTTAAAGTCAATCGAACAATAATCCCTTAGGGATGATATTGCCCGATCGATCAACAAGGGAAAACAAAGAAAAATTTAGGGATCTTTTGTGTGTAAAAAAACTTATCTCTCCCTCTCCCTTGATCCCTTAATTCCTTTGTTTATATAGGCTAACCAAACTTAGAGCCCAAGTCAAGTTCTATTAGGAAAAGGAAACAAAATCTTTTCCTATTCCCCTCTTGCCTATAACCGGCCAATACACCACCTTCATGGGGTGTTCCGGAACCTTCTCGACTTCCTTTACAAAGTTAGTCCTTCCCTTTATTCGTTAGTCATTTACCGTTAAATACTTAACGACCGTTAAACGTTTTCGTGTATTTAATAAATATATTACATTTAATATAATTATTAATTCGTTAACTCTTTACGTATTGTGTGCAATCCCGTGGTCTCGAGTTCGATCCTAACACACGACTATTAATTTATCGTCCATAAACTAACAGCTCCCACTTGGACATATTTTAATAGTGTGATCACATCGGTTAGCGTCTAGTTACACGCCGATGCCTCTAGTACGACTCGAGTAAGGTCTCCTGGACAAAACCTTTTAATGATTCATCATTATTATTATCCTTTTGTTTCTAATACAATGTTAATAAGGATATGGATCTTAGTCATTCCTTAATTAACTGATTCTGTTTCTCGTTTTATCTGATTGAGCAAGATTACCAAATCTTCTAAACGTATTCTAGAAAATCTTGGGTGTGGCCACACATACATCTTACCAATCCCACGAGGGGCCCAACTGTATTAAACTTCAAAACGAATTTGAAGGAAACAAATCCCTTATTGACTACAAGCAAAACATATGAATTTTGCAACACTTCTGAAAACAATCCGTATAACTACCAGTTACGTGTAGCGTTAAATTGCTTCACAGAAATGCACTAGATCCATGACAGTTTCAATGCACTAGATCCATGACAGTTTCCTGGTATCTCAAGTCTGAGGATAACTATTTTTATGATTTACTTAATGACAAGATCCATAAAGTACAATCATATAGTTGGAATAAGTCCTATATTCAATTCATCGAATATCATCTAAATTTGGCATGTAATCACATCAATATACTTTCAACTATATCCGACCACAATTTAGATTTGTCTTAATTTAATAATATTTCATATCATTAATTGACAACGGACATTTAGAATAATTCGTTATTCAAGGATTTAAAACATGCAAAATAGGATACAAAATTAAATAACAAAAATAAACATAACCAATATTTTATTTCATCAAATAATAATGTTTACAATATCCTTTATCCAAATACTAATCACAGGTATGCATGAAACTACTAGCTAATTGAAGTCCAATTCCATTGGCATGATCAGTAACCTTTCCTCTAGGTAAAGCCTTAGTGAAAGGATCAGCTAAGTTATCATCTGTGTGAACTTTTAATATTTTGATTTCACCACTCTCGACTTGTTCTCGAACGTAGTGATATCTCCGTAGAAAATGTCTGGCGCCTTTCATAACTCCAGAATCATTGGCGAATATGATTGCAGCAGAATTGTCACAATACATATTAATAGGCTCTTTTATTGAAGGCATCACTCCAAGATCTCCAACAAATTTCCTAATCCAAACAGCCTCCATTGCAGCTTCTGAAGCAGCCATGTATTCAGCTTGTGTTGCAGACATCGCAATCGTTGTCTGCTTCTTGCTCTTCCAGTCTACTGCTCCTCCATTGACGACAAAGACATAACCCGTCTGAGACTTCGTATCATCTTTATCACATTGCCAGGACGCATCACAGAACCCTGTAACATTAAGTTCTGTATCTGGTTTCCCTCCATACACTAAAAACATATCTCTCGTATTCCTCAGATACTTCAGAATATGTTTAACAGCAACCCAGTGGAGCTTCCCTGGATTCTGTTGATATCGACTGACCAAGTTTTGAGCAAACGCCACATCTGGCCTTGTGCATCTAACAGCATACATAATAGATCCTACAGCCGAAGCATAAGGTACTTTCTTCATGTAAGCCACCTCTTCAGGTGTTGAAGCACACATCTCATTACTTAATTCATGTTTGACTTCCATTGGCAAATAACCTTTCTTAGAGTTATGCATATTGAATTTCTTCAATATTTTGTCAATGTAAGCACTTTGACTAAGTCCAATTAACCGCTTAGATCTATCTCTATAGATTTTAATTCCCAGAATGTATGCAGCTTCTCCTAAATCCTTCAATCCTTCATAGAAATAGACACTTTCCGAATAATCCCTTAACTTCCTTAAGATCATGTGGATGTGTTGGTTCTCCATTGATTAATATGTCATCAACATATAGATACTACATTACTCCCACTAGCTTTGCCGATATTACACTTGGCTCATCACCGATTTTGAATGAATCCAAGAACTTCTCTGATTTCCCTCGCATCATAAATCGTTTTATTCATTGCGTGTGACTTGCTTCAACGCCATAAGTTGATCTTTGAAGTTGCATAACGGTTTGGATATTTTGGCATTATCATACACATTCTGGTTCACATCATAGAGTCCTTCATCTAAAGACGATCATTAAGAAAGGCAGTTTTAACATCCATTTGCCAAATCTGGCATGAGTTCATAGTTCGACTGCCTATACGCTATGAGTATCCTAAGAGAGCTCATATGCGCTGCTTAAATGAGAAGAATGTACGCCTCGTGTCATTCCATTAGGATCCAAGAGGTGCCAGCTGCTTTGGCTACCAGATGAGCTTTATAGGTCGTGTACTCTCACCATTCATGGTCAGTATCTTCTTGAATTAGCCACTTAATCAGTACTAATTTAGCTAATTGGAGTAGGGTCTACTTTAATCCAGACTTCCATTGACTTTTTGGAGTTTATTTCTGCATCCATTGCACCTTGCCCGTATTTCCTTAGACTGGGCAGGCATGGCTGCTTTATAATTAGCAGGTTGCTCCAAGATCCCCTTCTTACATCTAGTTATTGATGCGCTTATGGTAGATTTAGACCGGATTAGTGGGTGTACTTTTAGTCCTTTCTAAATCTACGGATAGGAATTAATTCGGTCGGAGACCCAGACTTAGGCTCTACTGGAATTGATGCTAGTGTGTTTTCAGAGGTAATTGTATCCATAAATGATACATCTTTCTAGCTCATTAGATCCTCCCACTGAATTCTGAGATATGAGATCTCTTTCAAGAAATCTATCTACTAGCAATAATTACTTTGTGTTTTCAGGTGGAAAATAAAAAGTAGTAACCACATAGTTTTCATAAGGGAGAACCTACAAAGATACACTTAGACAGATCTTTTGTTGGTGTTTATCTGCTGGTCACATTTCACTTACGCATCGCAACCCAAGTAGTGTCTTTAAATAAGGACAAATTCGAGATACCTGTTGCCATGCCATAAGAGGTCATACGGTGTCTTATCAACCTTCTTCGTGGGATTCTCTAATATTTAGAATTACGAACAGCTGATCTCTAAGGCATAATCCAAAAGGATAAAGGGTAGAGTTGTAAGATCTAGCTCTCACATAGATCGTACCTATATCTTAGTAGTGTACGATTTTCCTTCTAGATTACACCATATTTGTTGTGGAAGTATTGGAGAAGAGAGATGCTGTATGTTGAGATTATTAGAAAAAGACTCGGTCTCCTCCGTGTATTTTTCGGTTTATTATAGTCTCGTAGTTTAATAGTTAATAGTACGTTTTTCGTTTTTAATTCGGGTACGGAGTGTATCCGGTATATTTGTAAGTCTATGAGGATCGCCTCAGAGCAAACTTTGGATAGAGGCAAGCTATAGTTACATTATTTCATTTGTACAAAAGAACACACTTTCTCTCTCTAGGACTATTTTCTCTGCTTGTGTTTTCTCTATATAGATACTAGCTCCAGATCCAAGAATCGTACCCCGTCGCTTATGATATAGGATATACCACAATTGGTATCAGAGCAGATATAGGATGATTAGATCGTGTATGTGCGAGATTCTTGTTGATTTAGCTCGAAAGAAGTGTGCCATAGAAGTTCGAGCTCGTTTTTGAAGATATGCGAATTTGTGTTGTTTGTAGATGATAAAGTTTGGGTGTTTGTTCTAGTTGCTATTACTTGTGGTATTTGTTGTACTAAGGAAATCAAGCTGAAATCGTTCAAAAGGGTGTGTATATAGGTGATTTTTTGTGAACTACGTCGTTGTTACTTCGTGGTGAGTTGCCAGAATTTTTTTCACGGACGGTTTGCTAAAAATATTTGATTTTAGATTAAGTAGGTTGACCAACCCTCTGGGACACACGGCGGGTTCGCTTAGGTGGGCGATGTGCCTCTAAGCGGCAGTTGTTTTACTAAGCAAGCGGTTTTGCTTTCCGGCGGTTTGAACAGGCGGCGAGTTGCTCTGAAGGGCAGTGTGGTTGTTACTGTACGAAGCGGTTTGTTATCCAATTGTTTCTTTTTTTTCTTTGTGGTTAGCATTTCTTATTAAGGCTGGTTTTTTTATGCTGGTTTTTTTTTCTCAACGTTTTATAAATTTTTTTTAAGGAGTGGGTTACAGTCGAGAGGGGGCCCGGAGAGGCGTAAAACCGGTAGGTTCGGTGGTAAGGGGTACGGGAGTTAAATTCGTATTGGAAAACGAGATATCAGCTGGTTGAATATATTTAATGTATGCTATCCATATTCACTATTAAGGAAACTCTTGCGGTTTGGAAAACTATACGGCGGTATGGTCAAATTATTCTTCACGGCGGGTTGCTTTAACTCTTCGCGGCGGGTTGCTTGCAGCGAGTTGAACTTTGGCGAGTTGCCCTCATAATAATGTTCTGTGTCGCGGCTGAGTGGTAATTATCTCTTGCTCGGCTTTTTAGCGGGTTTTGACCCTCCGCACATGCCCGGGGGGGGTTGGGCGCGACTCAGCCACGTGGTGGGTAGTTTGGTGGGGGTAGGGGTGTGTTAGAGGAGAGTGGGAGAGTATGGAGGAGTGTGGAGGGTGCGGGGGGGTGGTTGAGCGAGGGTGCCAGGGGGGGATTTAGGGGGCCTGGGGGTCTACGGGGCCGGCGAAATTGTCGGGTGGGGTGATGCGCGCGACTTTTGGTGGGGGTATGAAGAGCAGGTGATAGAGGGGTGGGGTGGGTGGCTTGGGGGCTGAGTTTTAAGTGTGGTGCGCGGCGTGAGCTCAGGCGCGGGGATAGTAGTCAGGGGTTGCTTGGCAGCGAGTTGTGTTCGGCGAGTTGTGTCTTTAAATATTTGTATCGCAGCGAGTGCCTTATCTCTTGACGCAGCGAGTATGGAGGAACCTGTGCGGCGAGTTGCGCTTCTGTAGAGATTTGAATTTTCAAACTCGGGATTAGAATATCACTAAAACAAACCAAAACACAAATACGTTTAACTCACCTACTTTTAGACGTACACTCATCTAATCTAGATGATCGTTCGCGAAAACATATCATATATAAATACTACTAAGATGTGTTGTTCATGCAAGATAGAACATCCTAGTGTGCAGGGTCTGATACACGCTATACCAATGCTTGTGATAGAACAGACTTTGTAGGATCTTGGACTCATACGTATACCGTCCGCGCTACTGTCTAGGAAAGGGATAATGGAAGGGAATATTTGAAGTCCATTAGAGAAGGGACCATTTCAGATGGTAAACGGTCTCAGACGCGCGCGTATTCACTGGAGGAACCGACGGGTGGGTTTCAAACAAGGTCCAGTACATGCTAGAGCCTAAACGAACCTTTCGGATGAAGAAAAGGAATAAGTTGTATTATAAAGCTAGCTATCTTCGTTGCAATCCTGATATCTACCTTGCGGTATACCAAGAGACATCAGTACTTCACTCATCAAAGTCATCTTTACTGACGCTAAAGACATTTTGGAAAACAGTGAAGGATGATTCTGGAAGGTTTCTGATGTAACAAAGGTGTACAGGGGGGGGGGATCTCAGTTATGTACGATGAATTTGAAAACTTGTCCGTCAAATCAAAGGCAGAAACCATTCAGGATACTACGTTTAAGTTACGACGCTCAGTAATGCATGAGAATCATCCAAAATGGCCATGTCGCAGATGCATGCTTACACTCAAATGTTTGTGAAAACATGTTGCTGAGTGGAGTTGTTTATAACTGAGTCAAACTTAGCAGAGGTGTGAAAGAGGTCTAATGAGTGTAGAACAGAGGTTTGAAAGAGTCAAACTTTGATCAGCTATATGCTTACTTGAAGCAACATGAGGTGCATGCTAATGAGAACATAATTATGATGGAAAGGTTCATTCAACCAAATAATGATCCTTTGGCACTAGTGTCGGACGCCTCAGTTCAGCAGTATCCAACACAATCATCCAAGTCTCCTCAACCCTCAAAAGAACCATCTCCTGCTGACAACTTTCAACTGGACTCAGGAAGTTCTTCAACAGAAAACTTGATTGAAAGTTTATCCAACACACTTGCCCTCCTCACTCAATCATACAAATCACATCTTCCTCAAACTAACAATCAACTTAGAGCTTCGTCTAATGCAAGGAACAAAGCTATGGTTCAAGACGGGAAAGTTGTGGTTCAAGATGTCCGTGGAAGATACAATGCGACTAATCAAGGAAGACCATTTTAGAGAAATAATGCAACAGGAAATGGTGTAGCAGGAAATGTAAGAGGTCAGAACAAACGAGGCATGATTAATCCTGGTCAAGCAAAACCTATCAAGTGCTACAACTGTAACGGACTAGGGCACATAGTACGTGAATGTCCAAGGCCAAAGAGACTTCAAGATTCAGACTACTTCAAGGACAAGATGATACTAATGCAAGCCCAAGAGAGTGGAGCAGTACTGGATGAAGAACAGTCGTTGTTTCTTGTAGGGGAACAGGTTACCAACGTTAATGATGATGTGGATGATTTACCCGAGAATGATTTGGCACTCAATGTGGACCATGTCTTTGAAGCTGATGAATGTGATGCATTCGACTCTGATGTTGATGAGGGTCCCACTTCACAGACCATGTTCATGGCAAATCTCACATCTGAAGATCCAATCTACGATGAAGCCGGGACATCATATGACTCGAATAATCCATTTGAGGTACAAGATCATGATACCTTTGTAGATCATATGGATGAGTATCATGAAGTACACGAGATGCAAAACGATGTACAACACAACTACGTTGTTGACTCTGATGCTGACTATACGAGTGATAGTAATATTATTCCGTATGATCAGTATGTGGAAGACAACGAAGAACATGTTGTACAATGTAATGCATCTTCTGTACGAAATGATGCACTAATGTCTATTCTTGATGAAATGCATGAACAGGGTGTACAAAGTAGATTAACAAATAAGCCAGACATGGTAATGAATGACTCAGTGACCTCTGAACTTGCGAGATATAAGGAACTGGTCGGGGAATATGAAAAACGGGCAAAGTTTGAATTAACTGATAGAGAACGAAAAATTGATGAACAAATGAGAATAATCATCTCGGACCGAAACAGAAAGGAAACTTCTTTAAAATCTGAACTTCATTCAGCACAAATACTCCTTAGTTCTACAGTTGACCATTATAAGTCAAAGACAAAAGAAGTAACACTTTTGAAAAAGGATTTTAAACAAAAAGAAGACAAATTCCTTGAAGAGTTTTTGGACTTAAAGAAGCTAAAAGATAAGATTGAAGATAGATTATACAAACAGGATCAGTCTGTTCAAACAGTTCACATGTTGTGTAAACCAAAATCATTTTATGATGAAAAGCACAAGGTAGCAATAGGCTACAAAAATCCCGTATGTCTCGCTCGTGCAAAGCAAGCTCAGTCTGCTCTGTATAATGGTCATGTACTTGTCACTACCAATCATACACCCACTGTCATACATGACTCAGAGGATACGCGTGAGTTAGCTGAGATAACTAGGAATAGAATGCTGTTGAAAATGCAAAGCCCTCTATGTGTGGAAAATAAAGTTAGGATTGCCCCCCCCCCCCCCTTGGGGGATTGATGGGGCGCGGGTAGGGGAGCGGGGGTTGGAGGTGGGTGTTGGTGAAGTTGGGGGGGAATGTATTGGGGGGGCTGGGTGGGAGGTTGGGCCTGGGTTGTGGGGGTGGAAGGGAGGTGGGGGGTAGTCGCTTTGGTTGGGGTGTGGTGGGTGGGCCGGGAGTGATAAAGGCTGATTGAGGTGTGTGGGAAAAGAGGGTTTGGTGGGTGGTGCGGGTGGGGGAGCAGTGTGGTGGGGGTAGGGGGGGTTGTGGGGGGGGGTGGAGGGTTGGAGCTGGGAGGGGAGTGGGGGCGAGGCGGGCGAAGGGGGTGTGGGGTAGTCGGGGGGTGGGGGGTGGCGGTGTTGATGGGTTGGGGGGTAGGGGGGAATGGGGGGGTGTGAGGGGTGCTGGTTGTGGTGAGGGGCGTGGGACCGGGGGAAGTGCTTGGAGGGTGGGGTGGGAGGGTTGGTGGTGTGTGAGTTGGGGGGGGGGTGGCCGGGTGTGGGTGGGGGGTGTTGGGATGGGGGGGGCTGGGGGTGTCGGGGCAGGGGGGGGGATGTGTGGTGGGGGTGGGGGGAGATTGTGAGGAGGGAGGGGGGGTGTGGTGGTGCATGTGGGTATCGGAGGGGTTTTGGATGGAGGTTTGGGGGGGGCGGGGGGGGGAGGGGGGGGGGGTGGGGGGGAAGGTGGTTGGCGTGCGGTGGTGGGGTGGGTGATGCGTTAGGATGGTGACGGGATGGGGGTTAATGGTGGGTGAGGCGTGGCGTGAGGGCGAGGGAGGTGTTGTGGAGGGGGGCGACGGTGGGGGTGGGTGGTGAGTTTGGGTGGGTGTGGGGGGAGGGGGTGGGGGGTGTGTGAGGGGTGTGGGTGTGGGTGAGTGGCTTGAGTAGGGCGGAGGCCTGAGGCCTTTGGGGGTGGTGGGGGGTTGGTGGAGGGGTGGGAGGGGGGTGAGGGGAGGGGTGTATGTGGTGTGGGTTGGGTGGGTAGGAGTGGTTGGGTGGTGTGGTGGGGGGTGGGGACTGGATGGGGTGTTGGGGGAGGTTGTGGGAGATTGGTTTGTTAGGGTGTGGGGGGGGGTGGTGTGGGTGTGGGGGGGTGGGTAGGGGGGGGGTGGTGTGGAAAGAACGGGTGTTGTTGGGGCGGTGATGGGGGTTGCAGGGGGGGTGGTGGTGGGGGGATTGGGGGGGGAAGAGGGTTGGGCTTTAGTGGTTGGTGGTTTGCGGGGTTGGTGGGGGTTGGGGGTGCATATGGGGGTGGGGCGGGGTGGGTGGGGGTGGGGGTGAGGGGGGGGGTGGAGGTTGGTGGTCCCCGTGCGGGATTGTGTGGGGGGAAGGGTTGAGTGTGGGTGGGGGATGAGTGGGGGGGTGGGGGTGGGGTTGGGCTGGACGTGAGGTGAGTTGGGGTGTGGTTGGGGGCGGTGTGGGTGGGGGGGTGGGAGTGATGGAGTGACGTTGTTGTATTGGGTGGTGGTGAGGGGGGTTTGGGGTAGTGGGAGGGGGTGGTGTGTGTGGCGGTTGTGCGCTGTGGGGGTGGTTCGTGATGTGGGGTTGGTGTGAAGGGGGGGGGGTGGGGGTGTGAGGTGTTGGGTGGGGGTGTGGTGGGGGATGGGGGTGGGTGTCCGGTTTGGGTGGGGTGGGGGGGGGGGCGTGCGTGGTCCCTTGAGGGTGGGGGGCTGATGGGCTGTTGGGACTATGGTGGGGTGGTGGGATGGTGGGGTGTGGGGCGGTGGGTGCGGGGTGGGGAGTGTGGGTGGGGTGTTCAGGGGGTGTTGCTGGTTGGATGGCGTGGTGCTGGTGGGTAGGGCAGGGTGGGTGTTGGAGTGAGGTGGGTTGTAGTGGGTTGATGAGGATGAGGGGGTTGGTGTGGGGTGGCTTGATGGGTGGGTGGTGGGTGGGGGGGGGGGGATGGGGTGAGGGAGGGGGATGTGTGGGGGCCTTGGGGGGGGGGCGAGTTTGGGGAGGCGGGTGGTGGGGCGGTGGGGGGGGTGTGTGGTGGGGCGTGAGGGGGGTGTTAGGATGGTGGTGTTGCTGTTAGTGGGTGGAGGGGTGGTGGAGGGTGGCGGCGTGTGGTGTGGTGGGGGGGGGGGGGATAGGGGTGGGGGGTTGTTGGGGAGTAGGGTGGGGTGGTGGGGGTAGTGGGTGGGTTTTTGGGTGGGGGTGATGGTGGTGCTCTTGTGGTGGTGGTGGGGTGGGGGGGGAGTTAGTTTTGGGGTGGGGGGATGTGAGGTGGTGTTTGCGTGTGGGGTGGGAGGGGTGGGTGAGGTGTGAGTGTTGTGGGCGGGGGATGGGCGGTTGAGGTGGGGGGGGTGGGGTTAGGGGGTGGAGGGGTGGAGGATGGTGTGGGGTGAGTGGGTTTGGAGGTGCGTGGGGTTTGTGGGGGTCGGATGGGGGTTGGAAGGGTTGATTGCGGGGGGGGGGTGGGGGAAGGTTTGATGGGGTGAGGGTGAGGTGGTGGTGAATGGTGTTGAGAGGGGAGGGTGGTGGTCGTGTCTGATGGAGGGGGGTGTGTGGATTTAGGGGGGTGTGTTGGTGGTGAGCCGGTGGGTTTGGTGTGGAGGGGTGGGGGTGGGCATGCGGGGGGGGTATGATTGGGGGGGGTGATGGGGGTGGGAGCAGTGGGAGAGGAGGTAATGTCCTGTGTGTGAGGGGGTGCGGGGGTGGCGGGGGGGGGGGGTTGGGTAGGAGGTTTGTGGAGGGACGGGGGGATGTGGGTCGTTTGGCGGTGGGATGTGGGTGGTGTGGGGTTTGGGGGTGGTGTGGGGGGAGTGTTGGTGGGGGTGTGTGTGGGAGATGGGGGGGTAGTGTGGTTGCGTGGGATTGGGTGTTGGAGTGGTGGGTTTGCGGGGTGAGTGTTGGTAGGGTTGGGGGTGGTGTGTGGTGGGTGTGTGGGTGTGGTGTGTGTGGGGGGGAGGGGGTTGGTTGGGTGTGGGGAAGATGTATGGATGGGGTAAGTGAGCGGGTGGGTGGGGGCGGAGTGCGTTGTGTGGAGCGTGTATAGCGGTAGTGACGGTGGGGGGGGTTGGATGTGCGGTGGGGGTGTGTGGGGTGGGGGGAGGGGGGTGTGGGGGGGGGAGGGGGGGGAGGGTAGGGTGGGGTAGGGAGATGGGGGTTGTTCCGGGGGGGGTGTGTTGGGGGGGGGGGGGTGGGGGCGGAGTGGGGGGGTGGGTGGGGTGGTGTGGATGGGAGGGCTGGGGGGGAGTGGATGAGTGGACGTGGGTGCCTGTGCGTTGGGGTATTTTGCGGCGGGTGGGGTAGGGGTTGTGAGGGGGGGGGGTGGATGTGGGTTGGGTACGGGGTGGTGATAGGGTGTGGGGGGGGGTGGTTTGGCGGTGGTTAGGTGGGGGGGGCTGATGGGTGGGCACGCGAGGGGTTGGTGGGGAGGGTGGACGGGGGTGGGTGTGTGGGCGACTAGGGTGGGTGGTGTGATGAGGTGTGTGGTGTGTGGTGGGTGTGGTGGTGGATTGGAGATGAGGAGGAGCGGGTAGGCATTGGTGTGGGGCGAGGAGGATGTGGGTGTGGTTGAATGATGAGGTGCTGGTGGATGGGGGGTGGGGAGTGGGGGTAGGGTGGGTGGGGCTAGCGATGTGTGGGGTGTGGTGGGGTGAGTCGCACTGGAGTGCGGGGTGGTGGGAGGTGTGTGGAGGGGTGGGGGGGGGGGTTTTGTGGGTTAGGTGGGCGGCGGTGTGGGCAGCGGATGGGTGGTTGCAGATGGACGGGGGGGAGCGGGTTGAATTTTGGGTGGGGGTTGGGATGTGTGTGTGGGTTGGGCGGAGTGGGTGGGGTGTGTGTTGTTGGGTGGATGAGGCGGGTGGGGGCGGGTAGTGTGGTGGGGGGGGAGAGGGTGGGGTGGGGGGAGGGGGGGTGGGGGGTGGGAGGTTGGGGGGGTGTTGGTGGGTGTGGGGGGATGGTGGTTGGGCGGTGAGTGGTGGGTTGGAGGTTGGGGGTGGTAGGTGAGTGGGGGGGTGATGGTGCGTGTGTGTTAGGGTGTGGTGTTGGGGGGAGTTTGTAGGTGGGGTGGTGAGGTTTGGGTAGTGGGTGGCGGGGTGTGGCGTGGGGAGTGGATGGTGTTTGGGGAGGGGGTGTGTGGGGGTGTGTGGGGGGGGTGAGTGGTTGGCGTCGTGGGTGGGGTGGAGGCGATGATTGGGTGGAGGGCTTGGTTGTGGGGGGTGGGTGGGTGGTGTGGCAGGGGGAATGGGGGTCGGGCGGGTGCGAGTGGGCTGGGAGCATGGGGGTGGGGGGGGGTGGGGTTACGGGGTTTGGGGGGATGGGTGGGTTTAGTGGAGTGTGTGGGCGAGGGGGGGAGTGAGTATCTGTGTGTGGTGGGATTGCTGGTAGTTGGGGATTTGGGGTTAGGGTGGGTGTTGGGAGGGGGGATAGGGTTGAGCGTCGGTACTCCGCGCGAGCTGTTGGGGTGGGGGTTGGGTGTGGGCGGGGTGGGGCTGTGGGGTGATTGGGACTTGCAGTGGGGCGTTGGTGCTGTGTGGTGATATGGGGGAGGGGAGGGTGTGGTCGGTGTTGGGTGGATACGTGTTGGTGGTAAAGGGCGAGAGGGTGTGTGGGGGCGTGGGATGGTGTTGAAGCATTGAGGTGGTGGTTGCGAGGCGGGGGGGTGGCTGTGGGGGGGTTGTGTGGGTGGGTGTGGTGGGTGGGGGGGGGGGGTGGAGGTGGGTGGATGTGGGTGGCGAGGGGTGGGAAGGTGTGTTTTGGGGATCGCAGTGCGACGTCGGGAGTGTGTTTCGTGAGCGCGTGCTAGTGGGTGGGCGTGAATGGGGGTTGGAGGCTGTGGTGAGTGGGGGTGCGGGTGGGGGTGGTGGTGTGGAGGGGGTGGTTGTTGTGGGTTTGGGGGTGGGTCGGGGGGGATCGGTGGTTGGTTGGAGGGGGGTGTGGGTGTGGGGGATGGGTGGGTGGGTGGTGGGGGCTGTTGGGTGGGGGTTGGATTAAGGGGAGGTTTTGGATGTTGTGGGGTGATTGGTGGGTGGGTGGAGGGATGGGCGTGGGGTTTTTTGTGGGGTTGTGGGGGGTTGGTGCGGGGGCGGTGGTGGGGGGGGGGTCAGGGAGGGGGGGGCGGGGGGGGGTGGTTGGGGGGGGGGGGGGTGTTGTGTGATGCTTTAGTGGGGGGAGTGTGGTTGGGAGGGGGGCGGGAGGGGATGGGGGGGTGGGGGTGGGGGGTAGCTGGTTGGGGGGGGGGTGGGGGGGGTATGTGGTGAGTGTCGTGGGGAGCGGGTTAGGGCATAGGGGTGGGTTGTGGTGTAAGTCGTGTTGTGCGATGGGAGGGTGAGTGGTGGTGTGGGCGGGGCAGAGGTTTGGGGCTGAGGTGAGTGGGGTGTAGTGCTGGGCGTGGGTTGTGGAGTGGTGGGGGCGTGGGTTGGTGTGGGTGGTGTGTGCGTGGGGGGGGGGCTGTGGATGGGCGGAGTTGGGGGAAGGGGTGGGGGTGGGGGTGTGGTGGTGGAGTGGTGAGGTGGTGGGGGGGGGGGGGGTTGCTCGGGGTGGCGGGGGGAGTCGGTGTGGGGGTGGTGGGGTGACGTGGCGTGTGGGTTTGTTGCGTGGGCAGAGAGGTGATGATGGGGGGTGCTGGTGGTGGGGTGGAGGATGAGGGTGGTGTGGGTGGGGAGGGTTCGGGGGGGAGGGGGGGGTGGTGGGGGGTGCGTAAGGCGTGTGGGTGGTGTTGGTGGGGTGGGTGTCCATGTTTGGGTGGGGTGAGGTGGTGTGTGCGGCTGAGGGGATGGGGGTCGTGGTTTGGCGGGTGTGGGGGATGGGGCGTGGGGGGGGGGGGTGGCTTGTAGCGTTGTGTGTGTGGGGGTGGGGGAGGAGTGGGGGGGCTGGGTGGGGGGTGGTGGGGGTAGGTGGGCATTGTGTGGGGCTTGATGTAGGTGTAGGGGTGCTGGGGGGTGTGGTGTTGGGGTATTGGGCAGGGTGTGGTGGATGAGGTCTGGGGGTGTGGTGTCTGTGGGGGGGGGAGGAGAAGTGGTGTATCGTAGTGTGGGGTGGGGGTGATGGGGGGGGAGGTGGTGGGAGGGGGGGAGGGGTGGGGTGGGGTTTCGGGGTTGAGTAGGGTTGGGCGGTGATGATTGTGATAGGGGGGGGGGGGGTGCGGGGTTGGTGGTGATGCGGAGGGTGGATCGGGGTGGCGGGGTGGTGGGTTCGGTGGGGGGGGGCTTGATGGGGGGGGTGGGTGTGGGGTGTGTCGGTGCAATTGGTGTAGGGGAGAGGGAGTTGGGTGGTGGTGTGGGGCTTGAAGGTGGTGGGTGTTGGGGGTGTGGGTGGGGGCGAGGGGGTGATGGGCGGTGTGGTTTTGAGCTTTGGTTGGTTATAACGGACCAGTGTGTGGGGGTGGGGGGTGGGGGGGGTGTGGGGGTGTGGCGGGAGGTGGGAGTGGTTGTGTGGACGTGGAAGGTGAGGGGGTGTGTGGTGAGTGGTAGGGGCGGTGACAGATAGCTTGGTGGACGTGGTGGGTCTGGGTGGGGGTGGGGGGGGAGGGGTGTCGTTGTGGGGGGCGTGTTGTGGGGGGGGTGTAGGGGGTTGGGGTTGGGGTGGAGGGTGGTCGGGGGGGTGGGTTGGTGGGGGTAGTGGGTGTTGATGAGTGGGGGTATGTGGTGGTGTGGAGGCTGTGGGTGGGGTGGTTTGGGGGCATGGTGGGGGGGTGGGGTAGGGGTGTGGGGGTGTGGTCGAGTGTGGGATGGTGCGTTGTGGGGGGTGGGTGATTGGGGTAGATTGGTGATGGTCTTGTGTGGGTGGGTGGGTGGGTTGTTGATTTTGGGAGTGGGTGTTGGGTTGTGGGAGTGTGGGCTGGGGACGCGGGGGGTGGGGGGTGTGTTGGGGGGTGATGGTGATGTGGTTGGGGGGTGGTGGAATGCGGGAGGTGGGGGTGGGTGGGGCGCTTGTAGGGGAAGTGGTGTTGGGGTGCGGGAGTGGTGGGGGGGAGAGTAGTGATGTAAGCGTTGAGTGTGGTGGGGGGGGCCAGGTGTGTGGGAGTGGTGGGTGTGGGTGGTGTGGCGGGGGGGGTGGGAAGGCGGGGTAGGGTAGTTTGGTATGGGGCCTGGGGGTGTTAGTGGGGTTGTGAGCGGGAGGTGCTTGAGGGGTGGGGTGGTTGTGGTGGGGACGTGATTCGTAGGGTGTGTACGTTATGCGGGTTGCGGGTTTGTATTGGGGTGGGGTTAAATGCTGGGGGGAGTGGGGTGGTGGGGACGGGGGTGATGCGGATGTGGGGGTGGGGGGGGAGTGGGTGGCTGGGTGAGGAGGTGGGTGTGCGAGTTTTGGTGGGGAGGTGGTGAGGGGGATGATCGAGGTGCGGGTTGTGTGGTTGAAATGGGGTGGGGGTGGTGTGGTGGGGGGGGCGGGTTGGGTGTTGGGTGGGGTTGGGAGTGGGGTTGTGGGGTGGGAGGGTAGGTGGGGTGTGTGGTTGGGGGGGGGGGACGGTAGGGGGGGGGGGTGCGTGGTGTGGGGTGTGGTGGGTGTGGTTTGGTGGGGGGGTTGTGGTGCGGTTGGGTGAGGGAGGTTGGATGGTTAGAGGATGCGTTGTGTTGGGGGGGTGTGCAGCGGTGTGGGGAGTGGGAGTGTGGTGGGAGGGTGAGGGGGGTGGAGGGTGTTGGGGGGGAGGGGTGGGGGGGTAGGTGTGGGGTGGAGGGTGCATGGTGGGGGGTGTGGGGTGTTGGGGCTGTTTGTGAGGGGTTGGTGGGGGGTGCGGGGGGTGCTTGGAGGTGGGTGGTGGTGGATGTGGGCTGGTTAGTCGGGAGTGGGGGAGGGTTGGGGGATGGAGTTGGGTTGGTGTGAGGTGCGTTTGGTGGTTGTGGTTGTGGGGTTGGTGTTGGAGGGAGAGGGGTGGGGTAGTGGGTCTTGTGATGGGGTGTGAGTAGGTAGGGTGGAGGGGTGGGGTAGGCGGGTGTGGTGGGGTTGGGTGGTGGAGGGTATGGTTGTGGGTTGGAGTGTTGGGGAGGGTGGGGAGGGGTGGTGTGGGGGCTGGGATGTGGCGTAGGTGGGGGGAGAGTGGTGTAGAGGGGGGGTTGGTGAGGAATAGCTGTTGTGTTTTGGGGGGGACGCGGGGGGTGAACGGTGGAGTGGGGGGGTTGCGTTGGTGCGTGGTTAATGGGGGTGTCGCGGGGTTGGTGGGGGTGGGGTTGGGGTGTGGGTTGTGGTGGAGGCTGTGGGGGTTCGGGGGGGCCGGGGGGAGGTTTGGTCAGGGGTGGGGGTGTAGGTGGGGTGGTGGTGCTGGGTGGGTATGCTGGGTGGGGTTGGGGGAGGTGGGTGTTGTGGGTGGGGGGGGTTGATGGGGGGTGGTGGGGTAGGTGGCTTGGGTGGGGGGTGGTGTGTTTGTGGGAAGTGGGGGCGTGGGATTGGGTTGGTGGAAGGGGGGGTGTTGCGGTGGTGGGAGATGGCAGGCGTAGGTTGTTGGAAGTGGGTGTGGGGTTGGGTGCTGGGGGCAGGGGGTGTCGTGGGGGGGGGGAGGGGGAGGGGTGGGGGGCGAGGGTGGGTAGTGTTGGTGGTGTGGTGGTGGGTTGTTTGTCGTCTGGGCGTGAGGTTGTGGGGGGGGGAGGTCTTGGGGGGATGTGTGTGAGGAAGTGAGGGCTATGAGTGTTTGGTGTGGGAGGGGTGTTGGACGTGGGAGGAGGGGGGTTCGCTTTGGTGGGGTGTGGGGGTTGCTGAGGACGGCTGTGGGGCTTTGTGTATTGGGGTGGGGTAGAGGGTGATTGTGGTGAGAGTCGTGGGTGTGGTGTCGGGAAGTTGGTGGGGCGGGGGCGGTGGGGGTGATGTGAAGGATTGGGTGGGTGTGGTTGGAGGGTGTGTGGTTGCGGGGTGGGGGTCGCAGGGAGATGATTGGAGGGGGTCTGTGGGGGGTGGGGTGGGGTGGGTAGGGGAGAGTGTATGTGGGGGGGTGGGGTGGGTGGTGAGGGCGGGTGTGTGAGGGGTAGGTTGGGGTGGTGGTGTGGAGGGGTGGGGGGTGTGGCAAGGTGTTGGGGAAGGTTGGGGTGTTGTGTGGTGGTGGTGGGGAGCTTGAGGTCTGCCGGGGGTGTGGTTGGATTGTGGTGCTGGGGTGGAGCGGCGGGTGGAGGTTGGGGTTTGTGGTGTGGGTGAGGTTTGGGGGGTGGTGTGTTAGTGGGTTTGGTTGTGGCAGTTGTGTGGCGCTGTTGTTGTGTGCGGGGGAAGTGGGGGGGGGGGGGGGTGGTGTATTTGGGGCGTGTTGGATTGTGTTGCTGGAGTGTGGGATGGTTGGAGTTGGGGTGGTAGTGTGGGAGTATTGGGGTGGGGGGGGGGGTGGGTATGGGGTGGAGTGTATGTGTGCTGTGAGGGGTAGGGTGGGGTGCGAGGGGGTGTGGTGGGGGGAAGGGAGGGGTGGCGTGGTGTGTGGTGTTGGAGGGTGTGTTGGTAGCGGTGTGGGGGGTGTTGGGAGGTGGGTGCTGTGTTGATTGGGTTGTTGTGGCAGGTGTGGTGGCGTTGGGGAGCGGGACGGTGAGGGGGGGGGGTGGGGGGGGTTGGTGAGAGTGGTTGGGCACGGGGTGGGGTGGAGGTAGTGGTGTGGGGCGGGGTTGTGGTGGGGGGTGTGGTTGTGCGGCGGTGGGAGGGTAGTGGTAGAGGTGGGGGTGAGTGTGGGTGGTGGGGTTAAGGTGAGTCGGTTTTGCGTGTGTGGATGGGTTGGATGGGTGGAGGGTGGAAGTGGGGATTGTTAGGGGGAGGTGTGGTGTGGGGTGGGGTTGGGGTGTGGGGTGGGTTGGATGTGGGGAGTAGAAACTGTGAGGGGGGGAGGATTGTGGCGGTGAGGGGTGGTGGGTGGGGGGTCGGTTAGGGATGGGGTGGTGGTGGGTGATGGCGTTGTGTGGGTTGGGGGGGGGTGGTGTTGCGTGATTGTGGCGAGTTGGTGGGGGGAGGGGGGGGTGGTCGGTGGGGGAAGTGGGTGGCGTGGGGGGTGGTGGTTGGTGGTGGGGGTGTGGCGGGGGGGTTGAGGAATCGGGCGCGTAGGATGGGTTGGGCTGTGCGGGTGGGGATGTGTGTGTGGTCGGGCTTAGGGGCGTGGGGTGGGGAGTTGTGGGTGGTTTGGATGGTTGGGTTGTTGGGCGGTGGGGAGGGGAGGTTTGGGGATGCTGTGGAATGTTGTCAGAGAGGGGGGGAGTGAGGGGTGTGGTATTGGAGGGGGGGGTGGGGTGAGGTGCCGTGGTGTGAGTGGAGTGTGTGCGAGGTTTGGGTAATGAAGGTGGGGGTTGCTGAGTGGGGTCGAGTGGGGGAGGGGTGGGGGTGGTGGGGTAGAGAGGGGGGTGTCTGGAGTCGCGTCGTGGTGGTGGGTGGGTGCTGGTGTGTTGGTTCGGGGGTCAGGGGGGGGGGGTGGGTGGGAGGTGTGGGGGGGGGGGGTTGAGGGCTGGGGGTGTGGTGGGGGGTGATGGGGTTAATGGGGGGGGCGGGAGGTGGTGGTTGGTGTTGGAGGGCTGGTTGGGTGGTCGCAGTTGGGGGGGGTGTGGAGGGTGGGGGTGGTTGTGAGGAGGTGGGATGGTGTTGTGGGTGGCGTGTGTGTTGGGCGGGTCGGGAGGAGTGGGGTGGTGGTGAGTGGGGGGTTTGGGGGTGGAGAAGGGCGGTGGTGGATTCGGAGGGGGAGGTGGTTGGTGAGATTAGGGGGGGGGTTGGGTGTCGTGCCGGCGCTGGGGGGGGGTGTGGGCGTGGGGGTGGTGCGGAGGGTGTGTGGGAGGTGGAGGTGTGGGGGGAAGGTTGGTTGTTGGGGGAGAGGTGTAGGTGGGTGGTTTGTTTCTGGCGTGGGGGGGTGCTTGGGTGTGGAGTGTGATTGGGGTGGGGAGGCGGTTGTGGGGTGGTGGGGGGGGGGTGGTTGGTGGGTGTGGTGGGGCTGCGTGGAGGTTGTTTATCGGGGTGGGAGAGGCGGTGGGCGGGTGGGGGGGGTGGGGGGTGGGGTGTGTGTGGGGGGTTGTAGGTGGTGGGTGGTGCTGTGTGGGTGGGGGTGGGGGTGTGGGTGGGGGGTGGATCGGGTGGGGCTTGCCTGGTGGCGATGGGAGGGTGCGGCTGTTGAGGGACGGGTGCGTGGGTATGTGACAGAGTGCGATGAGGGGGTGGTTGGGTGGAAGGGGTGGGGGGGGTGCGCGATGGTGGGTGTGGGGGGGTGGTGTGGTCGGGGTTTTTCGGGGGGGGGGGTAGTGCCTGGGGTGGTGGCCGTTCGGGGGTTGGGGCGTTGGTGTGACTGGTGTAGTAAGGTGGAGGGGTGGTGTGGTGTGAGGGTGGTAGTGAGGGGGGGGGGGTTTGGGCAGGTGGGGGGAGTGTGGGGTTGGTGGGGGTGGTGGGGGATGTACAGATTGGGGGGTTGTGGGTGGTGGGGTTGTGAAATGGTCGTGGGGAGGAGGGGGGCGGGTATTGGGGGATTCGGGGGGGGGGTGCGGGGGGAGGCAGGAGGGAAGGGTGGTAGCGTAGTGTGGTGCTGGGTGGGGTGGGGTGTGGTGCTAAGGGGTTGAGGTGGTGAGCGTCGTTGTGTAGGGGGGGGTATGGGTGGGGGGAATTGGGTGTGGGTGTGTGGTGTGAGTGTGGGCGTGTGGGTGGGGGGGGGGTGTTTGAGAGTGTGGACGAGACGTGGGGTGTGGTGGTATGGGGGTGGGCGTGAGGTGGAGTGGGCGGCAGTTGGGGTTGGGGGTGGTGGGGGGAGGCCTAGAAGTGGGGCGTGCGGTTTGGGCGGAGGGTTGGGGTTTAGTGGTAGGGGTGCGGTTGGAAAGTGTGGTGTGGTTGCGGGAGTGGGGTGACAGTGGTAGGGGTGGTGGGGGTGTGGGTTTGATAGGAGTATGATGTAGGGGGGGATGGGGTGAGTGGTAGAGTTGGGGTGGGGTGGTGAGGGGGGGGGTGGGGGGGGGGGTGCAGGAGTTGAGGGGGGGGGAGTCCAGGGTGTGTTGGCCTTGGGTGGTGTGGTTTGTGGGTTGGTGTGGGGGGGGGGGGGGGTAGGGGAGATTGGGGGGGTGGGGAGTGTGGGTGGTGGCTGGGGGGGGGTTGGGGTGGGGGGCGGGTGTGGGGAGGGGGTGGATAGGTAATTTGGGGTGCGTGTGGGGGGTGGTGTGTGGGAGGGGCGGGGGGGGGTGGTTGGGGGTGAGGGTGGGGGGGGGGGGGTGGGTGGGGCTTGTAGTGTGTGGAGTTGCTTTGTGGAGGAGGGTTGGCGATGGGGTGGTTGGGGTGTGGGGGTTTAGTGGGGGGTGGATGGGGTTTGGTGGTGTGAGGTAGGGTGATTGGGCGGTGTGTGTTGGGCGTGGGGGGGTTGTTGGGGTGGGGTGTTGTTTAATGGGTGGGGGGTGAGGGGGGGGGGGTGGGGGGGGGGTTGGGGAGACGGTGGATGGACGGGGGGGGGGGGGGATGGGTTGTGCTGGGTGGTGGGGTGTAAGTTAGGTTGGTGGGGTGTGTGGGGTGGTCCGGGTTGGGTGACTGAGAGCGATTTAATTTATTTATTTTATTATTTATTAATTTTATTTTAATATTATATTTTATAAATCTTTTTTTTTTTATAATTTATTTTTTTTAATTTTATTTTTTTATTTATTTATTATATATCTTTATTCTTTTTATTTTTTTTTTAAGTTTTTAGATGTATATTTTTTTTTTTTCTTTTTATTTTATTTTTTATGATTTTTTTTTTTTATTTCTTTTATTTTTTTTTTTTTATTTTATTAATATTTTTTTTATTTTTCTTTTTATTATATTATACTTATTCTGATTTTATCAATATTTTACTTTTTATTTTTATTTTTTATATTAGGTATTTATATTTTTTATATTTATTTTTCTTGTTTTATTATTTTTTTTCTATTTTATATTTATTATTAAATTAAATTTAGTTTTTCATTTTATATTTATATTGTTTTTATTTTGTTATAGGTTTTTTTTTTTTTTTATATTTTATTTTATATCTATTTTTTTCTTTCTTAGTTTATTTATTATTAATTTGTATTTTTTTATCATTTAAATTATTATCTATTTTATTTATTTATATTTTTTTTATATTATTTTTTAGTTATGTTTTTTTTTTTTGATTTTTTTCCTTTCTATATTATGTTTTTATTTTTAGTTTTTCTTTATAATTATTTTTTTTTTATTATATTTTTTTATTTTAATCATTTTTTTCTTCTTATCTTTTTTTTTTTATTTTTTAGTATAATAATTTTTCTTTTCAATTTATCATTTATTTTTAATTATTTATTTTTTTTTATATTATCTTCTCATGTTTTTTATTTATATTTCTATATCACTCTCTTTTTTTTTTTTTTGTTAGCATATTTTTATTTTTAATTTTTTTATTATTCTATACATATGTTTATTATTTTATTATTATTTTTTTTATTATATTAATTTTTCTTAATTAATTTTTTTATATTTAATTACTAGGTTTATTTCTTATCCTTTCTAATTTTTAATTTATAATTATTTATTGTATTTTATTTTATATGTTTAAATTTTTTAATACATTTTTTTAATTTGGATCAAGAATACTTCATTACTCCCTACGAGCTTTGCGATATACACATGGCTCATCGACGATTTGTTGAGTAAAATCAAAACTTCTTGATTTCTCATCAAATCGTTTTATTCCATTGACGTGTGATGCTTGCTTACAAACCATAAAATAGGATCTTTTGAAGTTTGCATATACACGGTTTGGATATTTTGAATCATACACGGTTTAGATATCTTGGGTTAACATACCCTTCAGGTTGCTCCATATAGATGTCTTCATTTAAGCGACCATTCAGGAAGGCAGTTTTAACATCCATTTGCCAAACCTCATAATCATAGTACGCTGCTATAGCTATGAGAATCCTAATAGCTCTAATGTCTGCTACAGGAGAAAATGTCTCCTCGTAGTCAATCCCATAGGTTTGAGTATGGCCTTTAGCTACCAGACGAGCTTTATAGGTGTGTACTTTACCATCCATGTCAGTCTTCTTCTTGAAGATCCACTTACTCCTTACTATTTTAGCATTAGGAGGAGGGTCTACTTCAGTCCAGACTTCATTAACTTTCATGGAGTTCATTTCCTCATCCATTGCACCTTGCCATATTACCTTATCAGGGTCAAGCATGGCAGCTTTATAATTAGCAGGTTTTCCAAGATCCCCTACTACATCATCTTAAACCTCCATGTTTAGACATAGACGGTTGGGTGCACGTGTAGTCCTTTCAGACCTACAGACAGGAATTAATTTCGGTGGAGGACCCAAACTTTCAGGTTCTACTGGAATTTCGCTAGTGTTTTCAGAAGGTAATGTATCCATATGATCATCTTCTAGATCATAATCTCTCCCACTGAATTCTTGAGATATGAGATCTCTTTCAAGAAAATCTCCATACCTAGCAACAATTACTTTGTTTTCAGGTGGAAAATAAAAGTAGTAACCCATAGTTTCCTTAGGGTATCCTACAAAGATACACTTAACAGATCTCTGTTGGAGTTTATCAGCTGAGTCACGTTTCACATACGCCTCGCAACCCCAGACCTTTAAATAAGACAAATTCGGCGCTTTGCCATGCCATATTTCATATGGTGTCTTATCAACCTTCTTAGTGGGTACCATATTAAGAATACAAACAGCAGATTCTAAGGCATAATCCCAAAAGGATAACGGTAGAGTAGTAAGATTAAACATAGATCGCACCATATCCAATAATGGACCCAAACGAACTAAGCACAAACACGCACAACACGCACAACACTTATCGGACTCGTAATAGGCACCCCCGAACGAATATTCACTGAGCCCTAATGATAAGAAGTAGTGATATTCACCACCTCAGCGATCGAAGAACTTAAAATCTTCTTTCCTTTTCAATTCTACTTCGATTTAAATACCTTAAAATGTTTCAAATACATCATGTTTATGTTTAACAAGTAAACATAACCATAACGACTAGAAATCATCAGTAAAGGTAAGAAGTATCTAGCACCTTTTTCCTTACAACATGTCTAATGGTCCACAACATCTGTATGTATTAAACCAGTAGAACTGAAGCTCTTCAAAGTTTATTAATACAAGTTTCTTTGTCATCTTCCCAGAAATACAGATCACACATTTATCAAATATGATTCATCATTGATACTTTCCAAAATTCCTTCACGTTAAGCTTTGCATGCGAAGATCATGCCAATATAGCCATCTACAAGTGCCAAAAGATAAGAAGAATTCAAGTCTAACTTTCTCTTCTTATTTATGCTAAAAATAGAATTATTATTATACTTGGAAACATAATCATTCATGTCAATTTCAAACACACCATTCACAGATATAGCACTAAAATAGAAAATACCATTTGAAGAAACAGAAATTCCATTACTAGTAACAGTGTGAACAAATCCAAGATCCAACAAACAAGAAAAGGAAACAACACCTCTAATTATAGAAGGTGCATAATGACAATTGTTTAATGACAGTACTAAACCGGATGGTAAAACTAAATTAAACACTCCTATGGCTTCAACAACTGCTTGTGCTCCATTTCCCACATGCAGATATTGCTCTCCATAAGATAGCTTCCTTTCTACTCTAAATCCCTGCAGCGTATTACAAATGTGAATACCGCATCCAGTATCATATACCCAAGAATTTAATTTGTGAGTTAGATTAAATAATTCAATCATAAATAAGTTACCTGAAGCTGCAGTACCATGCTCAGCCTTCTTATTCTTATTTGTGCGCAACTCTTCGAGGTAAAGAGGGCAGTTCCTCTTCTAGTGACCAACTACGTTGCAGTAGTGACAAGCTTGATCCTTCTTTGTATTTTCCTTCTTCCGATGAGGGTTTTGCTTAGGTTTTGGTTGATAAGCCACAACTTGCTTATTCTTATCAGATTTGCCTTTGCCTTTACTCTTTTTGTTCGCTTGCGGTTTTGGCGTATTCACCTACCCTTTTGAATAGCAAGTACCTGAGGTGTAGGGGCGTTGTCTTTTAAACCCTTTTCATAGTCAATGAGCAATGCGTGTAGATCACTCACTGTCTTCCCCACGTAATGCATATTGAACTTTCTAACAAAATCACCAAAATCCTTGTTAAGGGACGTGTTTATTAAGTTAATCGCCATATCATTGTCATAGGGTTTCCCAAGAGCTTGTAGTTGGTCCATGTAACCTTTCATTTCCAACACATGAGCACTTACGGATTTTCCTGGGGCTTGTTTGCAGCTGTGTAGGGTATCCACCAAATCGTAGATCTCTACAGCTTGAGGCTTTTCAAACATTTTTCTGAGTTCATTAAGCATGGCTTGCGGAAAATATAGTTCAAACTGCCTTTGTAGAGCAGGTGACATTTTTCCAAGCATTAAACAAGCCACATCAGAATGTATCTTGTATTCAGCTTTCCATGCAGCTTTAACATTCTCAGCAGCATTCTCAGGGGGTTCATCAGGACAAGGCTTATACAAATAGTCATAGGTACCCGCCACTCTCAAGACAATTCTTAGTGAACGGTACCAATCATTGAAATTGTCGCCAGTCAGTTTTTCTCGCTCAAAGAAAGTCTTGAACGCAGAACTTAAAGTGTTGTTATTTTCGGGTTGAGCCATTTCTACAGAAAAAGTTCATATTATTAGTATTTTCGATAATACATTTTTCAAGAAAATAAAATACCCAGGTAATATTCATATAACCATAGAATTTCCTTGAAAACTAGAACCCATATTGACATAAACCCATCACATCAGTTGATCTGCTAGTAATGAATTTATTCAACATGGTAACTTGTCGAACAATTAATTGACAAACAATTTTCAATTTCTAGATCTTTATGGGATTTACATTGCCAAAAACTAGTTGCATTGTAAACATGTTTAATCCCATCTTAATGCCTTGAGTTTCTAGGTCTCACTAAATAACTCAATTAAGTCGTCTAATCCAAAAAACGTCAAACTTGTCCATGTGAGGTCTCACTCAATCATGAAGGTTTTCTGTCCATTACAATTTAGTCCAAGTTCTCACATGACATAAATTGCAACTTCAAGTGTTTGTCAATTAGATGGCATTCGACTTAAGTTTTAAGGGTACTAATATTTTGATGTGTGGAATCAAAATTATGTATGGAGAAGCATGCATACAACTCCATAGCATATGTTAAAAAAAACTTTTTATTAACTTTTAGGTCAAGATTAAATAAACAAAGTTTTGGTTGAGGCATTGGTTGAACCAATTAAAGAAGTACCCATAATTATCGTCCACAACGTACTTTTGCATAAGTCTTTCGACTTAGTGTTTCGGATGTGGAATTAAGGCAAATCAACCTTAAAATAATTTTGTACTTTTAAATAGTCGTAGGTAACTCCAATTTGACGCACAAGCAAGCCGAGAATTCGGTCAGCGCTGAAGCTTGACCTCCTTCTTTAGTCGGGTTCGACCTGCGACGCGTTAAACTTCCCACACAGTTTGTCAAATTGGATGAGCCTTTTTAACTATTTAGCACGAAAATTACCAATCAACTAAACTACTGTAAATTTAACTCTTCAAAACAATTCATAATTTTTATATAGATTTAGTCCATATTATTTTTCTATTCAATAAAAAAAATTACCCTTTTTTTGTTTACAACAATTCGCATCAATTATATAAACCAAAACAAGTAATTTTAATAAAAAAATAAAACGACTAAAGCTGTAAACACATAATAACAAATTATATGCGTTAAAAAAATATGTAGCCACATGCATTCTTTTTATACGATAAACCCTAATAATAAAATCTAGGTTTTATTATCCATATATTACTAACTTAATTTATTATTAATATTGAGGTCTTCCCCAATTCAAGATTTATCGTACTAAAATTAATGGCAACATCAAATAATACACGTAACAATTACTACATATATCCATATAATCCATGAAAAACATGCATGTTCGTCATGGATCCACAAAATTCACTTAACAATTAATTAAAGAACGTCAAGGATCGTAACAAAAAACATGACATAACAATTAATCATGCATTAAACCTTTTAAAATCTAACATGTAATCTAGGTTTTCAAATTTTTTTTTATTAAAATTCAACCAACTTGGTCGATTTAGGAAAAATAAAAAAAACTTTAATTTTTATAAACCCTAAACACATGTAATTAACAACAATACAATATTTGTTATAGATCTAAGGTTCCGGTAATTATTAACATGTTAAAACGGCTCGTGATGCCACTGTTGATTTTTAGCATACATAACAATTATAATCTAAACAAATCATCAAAGCACGTAATAGCGGAAGCGATAACAAATCATATAATAACATGCATATAATTAACCGGTCGGTTACAATACCTTTGGATTCCTCGCGAGCACAAGAATCGTTCCTTGATTAACTTTGGTTCTTGGATACAAATCCCTAATTAGGGTTTATGATTGGATCAATTAATAACCCATTACCTTTTGTTTTTTTGATCCAAGATATTTAACTATAGTAGTTAATAACAGATCAATTCTTGTAACCACGTACTATAACCGAAATTAATGCTTATGCCTTATAAATAAAACACAAACAATTTTGTTTTGGAAAAACAAAATCCGAAACCCTTGAAGTGGGGTATTCGGCCGAGCACCAGAAAAAGAAAAAGAAAACAAGTTTAGGGTTATAGCAAGTGCACAAAAAGTATGTATACAAATAACCCTAAGCCTTGTTTATATAGCCTTGATAACTTGGAGGACAAGTTGGTATGGGATTGGGTTTCCCAAAGCCCAACCCATCGGCTAATTAACCCCAAAAGGGCTTCCGGAACCTTTCCGACTTATTTTTTCATTCTAGTCCTTTACTTGTAATATTTAACGATCGTTAGTCAATCCTCGTTAACTACTAACTTCCATTAAACATTTATTTTGTGTTTTAATAATTAAATATATAACGTTTTATATATATTAATTATTGTCCATTAATTCCTTCATACGTAATGTGTGCAATCCCGAGGTCTCGAGTTCGATCCTTAACGACACTCTACTAATTTATTCCAATAAAACCCACATTTTCTTCATGTATAATTGGATATATGGTATTATATGTATACAGAGTCGATGGACCTGTGTGATGTTGTTTTGTACAAGGTTGTACGTGTTGTATGTTTTGTGCTTTTGCCTGAATAAAAGCTTTGTGTTACAGTTTTAATTTGTTATAGTTCCCTCTTAATCATGAGTTAGTTAACCTCAGCTCTAATTAATTATCGTGAATTTGCTGATAAAGTTTTAAGAATGATAATACTGACCAACAGATTCTTCAAAACTATAACGATCCTCCAACTATAAGTCCGTCCCAAATTAAAGCAACCCTAAAATCATACCAACTTAATTAGAAAAGAACTCCAAGGAGGGGCTTGAGCTCTTTATGACAAATAGCCACTAGGGTTAAAAACTTGGAAATCACTCGATACCTAAGTCCACACAACAGTACAAAGAGCTAGCTAGCCACGAATGGTAAGTATCATATCACTTGACAGGAAGAAGCATTGAACCTACACAACAAAAGGATAAAGCCCAATAATGTACGTGTATGTTCAAACTTGCAACTTAGGATCTTCATTCCAAATGTATAGTAGTCTCACAAACATCATTGTTAATCTTTAAAAAAAATACTCCGTAGCTATCTAGTTTGGAAAATTGATTGATGGATGGTAAGAAACAGTACTTGAAGCACATACATGACATATTTGTCCTATTTAGTAGAGGTGATGATGTAATGGTAATTTTGCTCATCTATGCATATATACTTTTTTTTATTTCGGCAGTTCGTTATGAAAACGTCATTTTATTTGCTCATTAAATTGTGTTTTATCTAAAGTATCCGTTGATCTAACCAATTTACGTACTCTAGTTCTCTACATTTGTCTTTGACGTTATTGTCATATACTCATATACAGACTTTTAAGTATGCGAGCAGAAACGCAAAATGGAAATTACAAACTTGCAGGTCATCAGATGTAGCTATTCCAAGTCATAAATAGTCCTGCTTATGAAACACATTAAAAATGGCTCATCTAGCTAATAATTCACTTTCTATATTTTCTCACCCGCTTCTATAAATAACCAAGAATCATAAATTAAATGGATGCTTTTTTAAAGTTCTGTTTGATTTCGACACCATACATGATTTTAACTTCATTTGGTTATTGTTGTCTGTTTACTAGTACCCTCAATTTCCTTAAATCATGCAGTGCCTGATATTTCAATGAATCAAAATATCCAACTTCTAGCCATTAATCCATGCTGCATCCAAAAACCATATAAACAAACTAAATTTCTACATAAGATTTTCTAAAAGCTGCAACCGAATTCGCAGCCATGGTCAACATTTTACGCAATAAGACCTTGTTAATAGCATCCCTAATTTTAAATTTTAGTTTTTGTACATTTCTGGTTCCAACTTCAGCTAGGCTTCAACGCTTACACCACCAGTTAAATACGAATGGTTCACTCAGCTTTTTGGTCATCGGTGATTGGGGCCGAAAAGGGTGGTACAATCAATCTCAAGTTGCTGTTCAGGTTTCGATTTTCCTCCATCTTGGCCGTCTGTAGTTTTTACTTTTGTGGGGTTAATTATTTGGTGAGATCGTTGCAGATGGGAATCATTGCTGACAGACTAGATATAGATTTTGTAGTTTCGACTGGAGATAATTTCTACAATGAGGGGTTAACCGGCGTAGATGATTCAGCCTTTGATGAGTCATTCAAATATGTGTATGGTGCTCCTAGCCTTCAAAAACCGTGGTATACTGGTTCGTATATGCATAAATCACCTTGTATTTTGGTTAAACCATGAGTAAATTAATATTTTGATAAATTATCATTTGTGTTTCTTACTTGTCAATATAAACATTTACTCTCTCTTACACATAGCAAGTCCAACCTTTTTAAAAGATAGGAAATTTACTATAATTAAGTAAATCTCATAGGATTAAATTTCAATAATCGGTCTTCTTAAATGGAACCACACTCCCAATTAGGTTGATCACCATTTCTTGTAAAATTATAAATTGCATAAACTGAAATTTGGAGAAAAGTATGTCATTATCGTTCATGTCCCATATATGATAGGAAGTTATTTAGCAGTTAAAACTCAATTCACTGCCTGAATTCCAAGGATTTTCCTCTTTAGAAGTGTAGCAGGAAATAATATGGCAAAAAATAGCTATGAGTATGCCAACATTCAAGAGACAAAGTTCTGCCATAATTTAGTGAAATAGGTCGGCTTCTGCTTATTGGACAAAGCATCGCCACGGTAGCTTATTAATATTAGCACTATTATGTTGTTGTAGTCATTTAGCAAGAGGATTAGGGCATTTAGCAACACATATTCCATTAAAAAAGTTTTCTACTAGTGCTCTCTTACTTAATCAGGTGCACTATGGCCGTTCAAAAAAAAAATTAGGTGCACTATGTGATTAGCTTGTTTCTGCAGTTTTGGGGAATCATGATTACCGCGGGGATGTAGAAGCGCAATTGTCCCCAAGGCTTAGAGAAAGAGACAGCAGATGGCGTTGTTTAAGGTCCTTCATTGTCAATACAGGTTTCTGACCGTAATTGGTGTATTCTCAATTACTTGGTTTTTTAAAATTTAATAACCTCCTGACTATATTGAGTTCGTTGGGTAGATATTGCCGAATTATTCTTTGTGGACACGACTCCTTTCGTCAATATTTACTTTGACGACCCAAAAGATCACAGCTATGATTGGCGAGGCATACATCCTCGAGAAGCTTATCTTGCCAACCTTTTGAAGGTAAATACAACTCTTGATGTATTAAAGGTTCCTTTTAAGTTGCTTGAGTGCTATTCGTGTTTGAAGAATACACGTTTGAGCATTTTGTCTTTATATTTAAGGATTTGAGATCAGCGTTGAGCCAGTCAAAGGCTAAGTGGAAGATAGTGGTTGGCCATCATGGTATTCGAACAACGGGTCATCATTGTGATACTAAAGAACTCGTCACACATCTTTTGCCACTACTAGAGGTACATGTGCCGTTCAAAAAAAAAAACTAGAGGTACATGTACTTCTGGCTACACGAAAACTCAATAACTTCCATTGGTCAGAAGATCTAATGCTACGTTTTTTACAATAAGAGTCCTTAAAATCAAAGCCATTGAATTTCGTCAGCTATTTGCTTTGGTTTCGTATCCAACAATTTGTGTGACACAAATCCATATCATTTCATTTACACGACAGACGACACAATTATAAAAACAATCTGTAGCGACAAAGTTACGGAATTAATTGACAGAAGTGGGGGTATATACATAATCAACACTTTTAAAAGCCTCTTCTACTCTAATCACAACTTATGCATTGTGTAATGGGATACACTTTCGCATCCATTTCTCCTAAGTTAACTTCATTTTCTTAAATTGATTTTTGTATTGCAGGAATACCAGGTTGATTTCTATATGAATGGTCATGATCATTGCCTAGAACACATCTTGTGCCAAAATAGGTACAGACATTTATTCTAATCTGATTAAGAAAACTAGGTGTAATTCTTAATTAGGATGGTTTAGTGGTTTCTAAACAGTTAAAAGCATTATGTAAACGATAAAGGACAATCGCAGTATGAAATACACTGAATATGTCTAGTATTCCTCATGTCACCAGTAAAATACGTTTCTTAACAAGCGGGGCTGGATCAAAAGCATGGATGGAGGCAAACAAGCCACATGACAGCTGCGGTGTTAAGTTCTTCCATCATGGACAAGGATTCATGTCAATGAAGTTAACGAAAAATAGTGCCCGATTTGTATTTTATGACGTTTTTGGTAAAGCTTTGCATAGATGGAAGACCTCCTTGAAGAAGCTTCATACATCAATTTAGATTTACAGATTATTGGGGTTTTTTTCCAAAAAAATTTATTAAGTACTATTATCCATCAGTAAAACATACGTTTTACTTTTCGAAAGGGTAATTTTGGTTAACTGAATAATCTTGACAATAAGTTTGGTTGTTGTGACATACTTTTTTTATGGAGTCTTGTAAATTATTATCGACGTCTCCCCATAAAACACATCTTATCTCAATGCACTCTTATAAATAAACAATATAATTAGTGAAGGAAATAGGTATACGTTATAAGTATCAACTTGTTTTACCTTCTTGTTTAACAATGTTTTCCCAACTACATCTGCACAGTTAATTCAATGTTACTTTTAGAAATATAAGAAATATTAAAGTCCTGATTTATAATAACTTACAAAAAGCTTTATGTGTGCTGATTTGGTTATTGATAATTGATTCATACAAAATAAACTCGAAACCATCACTTGAGCTGTGAAGTCGTCTGTAATTTTAACAGAACTATTTACTCTGAAGTATATTTTTGCGCCATGTTCTGTTAGCTTAATTAATGCTTTGTTACTCATACAGGTAAAGTTATGATGATAATAAGGTGTGCTCATTCTTTGAGTAGTTTGAGAGATGAAGCCCTATGGATGACTTAGGTTTGCTTTGTTCATAAACCTATTTAATACATTGTAGAAAATCTTTATAGAACACGTTACAATAAGGTGAGGTGTCCACCTATTTAGTGGCCTCACCTATCTAATACGGAAGAAGATTCTCTCAAGTTAATTTTAACTTGATAGATCATGTTAGTTTTATTGTGAGTTAAAATAAATAAGTGTGTCTGTGAATTTCATTAAAACAAAAATTTATATATATTTATTTTAATTGTGATTGGTCAATGTAATCTATCAAATTACTATCCACTTGAGAGAATCTTGATTCATTTAATACATTGTATTAACTTATTTAGTGAGGTCACATTAATTGTAATGTATTTTATTAAGTGGGGTATTTGTGCTCATTTTTGGTTGCTTTTTTTTTTGGGTTAAAGAGACTTCAACCCCGGTAAAATATATTAACACCAAAAAATATCCAATAAGTACAATGGAATGTGGCTGAGATACCACATTAACCTCAAGCCCAAGCTTGAACAACCACTAATCATATGACATACCATATGATCATCTAACTTACATAACTAATGACACCAATAGGAAAAAACCACCTAATGGTACATAAACAAAATGAATAAGAAAACATCAACGACCAATACATGTTGCAGGCAAGCTCCATAATTGAGCAAAGTAGACACCATCCTTGGACTTCTTAAATCTGCAAGAAAGAAGCTTGAGACGAACGGACGAGAAGATGACTTCAATAACTTGATTAACCGACCTCTTGCTATTCTTGAAAAGACGAGCATTTCGTTCTTGCCAAATGAAATAAGCCGACGCAGCCATAACCAACTTAGCAATAATACTCCTTGAAGATTTCCTATTAGCAATGGGAGTGATAATCGCCATAATATGGCTTAAAATAGGGGTCGAACTACTCAAACCTGCATAGGACTTCATGTGATTCCAAATCTGTTGAGAAAACGAACACTCAAAAAACAAGTGTTCATGCGAATCCAGAACCAATTCACACAATGGGCAAACCGTCAATAACGAATCAGACATATCCCATCTAGCCACCTTGTCTTGCGTCTTAAGACGTTTTGCTATAATCACTAAACCAAAATTAAAAGCATGACGAGATACAAAGATGCAAACCAAACAACTTTGTACAATACAATTTCACCTAGTACACCTTGGACGAATAGAAGACCACACCGTAGCAACAGAAAAAGGTTTAGGAATACCTAATTCGGTGTGCCATTCCAACTGATCAAGAGCATTAACTTCCATATTAGGCAAAGTAATCGTGGTAAGCATAGGGTATTTATCAAGAAGGTACATCGGCCAAGACCAAGCATCGTTGCAAATCACATCCCGAACCTTGGAAGACGAACTAAGACCAGCTCTATACCAATCACGACGAGTAATTATATTGGATAACGGGCTAAGAGTACACCATTTATCAAACCATAACGAAATCGAAGCACCATCACCAATTCTAGACCAAATGAAATCACGAATTAAAGGACGCAATTGCTTTGTTACCGATAGTTTGTAACTTTTATTTATATTTTGTAACTTATGTGACACAGGGTTTAGACATAAATAAAATTTAGTTTGAAAGTTATATATTGGTTTTGATATGCTGGGCAATTTTGTTATAATAATTAAAAATAAGTCAATTCCAAGCGACTTAGAAGTTATGGCCAAAGCAATAAGCGGCTATTAGCCGAAAAATTACATAAAGATTTTTTTTAATGGAGAGTATAGTGGTTTGTAACAGCTTATGACTAGGTATTGTGAGCATATATAAACATCGGCTAATACGCCCGAATAATCTTACGATCATACTCGCTATGTTTTCATGTTATGGTCGTGCGCGACCATTTGTATTCCTTGGGCGAAAATAAAGGAGAGTGCTTATATTAAAAGCTTTAAGTTTATTAAACTAACTTTGTAAAAACGTCATTGCATATTCTTGATGCAAGACCAACGATCAACTTTAAAACCTTCAGGTCATAGCTATTATTTATTTTTATTTTTTTGCAAAAGTGAAATTATATTAATAATCACAACTCTATACAGAGTATTACAACGGAAAGAATCCAAAACAATACAATACAAACCAATATCATATGCATATTTCAGCATAGGATATCTAATACAACAGAAATAAAGATCTCTGATCTATACAAGCTCTTCAGACATAGCAAATCTCAGACAGCAACTTCCAATCTTCAAGTTTCCTTTATTCACCTTTTGAGCACTAACCATGCTTTCTTGACTACATTTCTCAACTCATAACTCCCACAAACCACTCAACCATCATCCATAGTGATTATAGGGATAATGAGCAGGCATCATCAAGCAAAGCATAGCTCCCATTCACACTGAGTGAGGGGCTCTACCTTACCAGCTACATTTCCAAACCATTACCCTTCAACCTATTATTAGCAGATACCCCTCACCAAAATGGGTCAAAAAGCAAGAGGGAATGGCATCACTAGCAAGGGAACACCCACCCTCACTTAGAACCATCCATCCTCCTTTGACAGTATATACAGGAAATATACATTGTCCTCCAAGACCTTTATCACCAATGGGAAGCCCTTCCTTATGGTACATCTTCTAGGACTAGACCTCCTATTTTTCATCATCTCAATCCAACTTCCTCCCACGGCCAAGTAGGACTGAAAGACTACTAGATGGGTACAGTCATGCCCAAAAGACTCCAAGATATTAGAAGCTAACCCATTAAAGGTCTGCAATATACCATACATTGTGTGGAATTCGGAATACATTGTTTTCATAGTTGTGCATTCAGTATTCAAACACTACATTTAGAATATTAGGCTTTGTAGTTCAGATTTACCTCCCATATAGCAGCAGCATTATCCATTGCAGTAGACTTCTTAACTTTCAAACCCATAAGCCTAGTTTTAACTGAGTCAAAAACAAGCTGCATCACAACTATCTAATCTCTCTTTTGGATTCTGAAGGTTCTAAAGTTTCTCTCCTGCCATATAAAGTAAATAGCTGCACCCAAGCTTAATCTTCTAATAATGCTCCAAATGTTGTTTAAGCAAGGCTTATCAGCAAGAATGCCAACAATATCTTTCCAACTATAAGCATCAATCAGACAAGCCATCTTTATTTGAAGCATTGACCATAGAGCCTTTGAGTACTCACACTGAAAAAATAAATGGTCATGAGACTCTTCACATCTCATATAGAGGCCACACGCCATCATATCATAACATCCCCATTTCTTCAGCCTGTCATGAGTAAGGAGCTTTTCCTGAACTGCCATCCATAGAATAAAAGAATGTTTGGGATACATTGAGAAAACCAAACAAGTTTTCCCCAATTAACTTCCTCACTATGATCTCTAATGTCATCATAAACAGTTTTCATTGAAAACTTTTTAGGAATACCATTGTTATCCAGCCATATGACTTTGTCCTTATACCCTTGAGTAATGTTTGGGACTGCAATAGTAGATAGAGAAGACAAGCTACCCATCCAATCACTAGCATTTCTCCATGTTCCATTTACAATCATTTTTGCCACACAACTGTCCTTGTTTAGTCTTGCATTGTATAAATCCATATGAGTTATGATATCAATCAGAGAACCCATAACACTCCAATTATCATACCACATATACGTGTCTTCCCTATTACCTATCTTGTACAAAATGTGGCTTTTAATAAGGTCCCTAATGGTCAATAGGTTTTTCCATCCCCATCTATCACATTCTTCCTTCTAAACTACCCAAACACTGACATTTCTCAATTTCACTATATTGACCCATTTAACCCATAGGGAATCCTTCTTACAGGCAATGTTCCAAATATGCTTCACTAGTAATGTTTTATTACACCTCATCAAATCTTTTAGACCAAGCCCACCCTCACTTTTAGGCTTACACACAACTTTCCAAGCTACTTTAGCTTGGCCTTTAGAATCACCACTTTGGCTCCATAGAAAGTTCTTTAAAATTATATTGATATCTTTGATCACAGTCTTAGGTAATAGAAACACAAAGCACCAATAAGAGTAGATGGCTTCAAGAATAGAAGATATAAGTTGAAGCTTCCCTGCATATGTTAAGAACTTATTCCTCTAGTGGTTGACCTTAGCATTCACTTTATCAATCAAACTTTTACAATCTTTAACACCCAGCCTTTTAGAGATCAAAGGGACTCCCAAATATTTCATAGGAATATTTCCTTTGACAAAAGGAAGAATAGAGAGAAGAATATGTTGCTCATCTTCATTAACACTTCCAAAGAAAACTGTTCTTTTGCCAAAATTAAGGAGAAGGCTAGAACAATTACCAAAGTCTTCAATGGATTTCTTAATAACCTTCACAGAACAAGGATCACCATGGCAAAAAACCATAAGGTCATCAGCAAAGCAAATATAGGTGATCTTCAAGCTCTTGCATCCAAAATAATAGTTAAATTCAGGAGTATTTCTCACATTTTTCTCTATCACAAGAGTAAAAAACTCCATTACCATGGTAAATAGATATGGAGACATAGGGTCACCTTGTCTTAATCCTCTGCCACCATTAAAAAAACCACAACTCTCCCCATTAATGTTAATAGAGAATTTAACGGTCTTGATGCATAACATGATCCAATTCACCATCTTTTCATGAAAACCAAAAAGCTTCAACAGATTCCTCATAAAATCCCAGCTAACAGTGTCATAAGCCTTCTGAATATCAATTTTGAAAGCAACTCTTTTAGGACCCCCAGACCTATTATATCCATGCATAAGGTCTTGAGCTAATAAAATGTTGTCTTGAATTAACCTTCCTGGAATAAAAGCACTTTGGTTCTTATTTATCAGCTTATCTAAACACCCCTTTATCCTCTCAGTAATCACCTTACTGATACATTTATAGATCATATTGCAACAAGCAATTGGTCTAAAATCAGTAACCAGTAAAGGGGTACTAATTTTAAGAATAAGAGATATTATATTAGTGTTCAATTCTCCCAAAAGCTTGGCAGAAGAGAAGAATTCCTTGACAGCATTACAAACATCAGTACCCACAATATGCCAAGCTTCCTTGAAAAATTTAGCTGGATAGCCATCTGGACCTGGAGCTTTATTATCACCAATACTGAACATTGCCTTTTTAATTTCACTATCAGTAATAGGTTTAACCTTGCTAGCTTCATTAGAAGACAGTTTAGTAGTAAAAGCATCCTCATACTCAGAAATGGGAGAAACAGGAAAGTTAGCTCCCAAAAAAATTCTTAACGTAATTGACAAATTGGGTGGCCACCTGATCTCCCTCATACCTTTGACCATTAGATTCATGAATGACTTGAATTCTGTTCCTTTGACTTCTTTCTTTGAGCATCTTATGGAAAAAGAGTTATTTTTATCTCCATAGCTTAGCCACTTGATTTTGCATTTTTGAAACAACAATTTTTCCTTATCTTTGACTGCCTCCAAGTATCTTTCTAAAATAGCACTTCCTTTTTCTCTTAAGCATTTATTATGAGGATCAGCATCAATAGCAGATTGGATACTTTTTAAATCATCTTTCAAACCTTTAACTTTCTCAATCAAGTTACCATGGCTCCAATTAAGATTGTTTAGAGGATGTTTGAGAGATTTCAGCTTCTTCACAAGATTGTACATATTCCAACCCCCAATATTATCTTTTTACTTGTCTTCTACAATCTTACAAAAGTCTTATTTATTAGTAATATAGTTAGAAAACTTGAAAGATTTCCTCTTAAATCTCATTTCATTAGGAATGATCAATAAAGCTGGACTATGATCAGAAATCAAGTATGGCATAAAGATAGCATGGGCTTGAGGATACTTACTCATAAAATCTTCATTAACCATAATCATGTCTAGCTTTTTAAGAATCCCAAAGTAATCACCAATTTTAACTTTATGAAGATTTTTTGTCCAAGTAAAATGCAAACCAGCACTGGATAAATCTTTAACCTCCACTTGATTAATACATTCCTTAAATTCCATCATATCATTAGTAACAAAAGAACTTCCAGAAGAGTGCTCATTAGGATTAAGAGTGACATTAAAGTCTCCACTAATGGCCCATGAATGACCATTGGTAATGACTTTATGTCTATTAATATCCCTTCACAACTCTCTCCTTTCATGGCCTCCATTAGCAGCATACACAAAAGTCAAGAAGCAGATAGACTTATTATCTGAACTTTCAACAATTCACATCATAGATTGTTTGGAAGCACAAACACAAGCCACATTGACATTTGCAGAGTTCCATCCCACAATGATTCTGCAACCTTTATCACTAAACTTCATATTAGAAATTCAACTTCAATGTCCAAACACTTTAGAATAGACCTTATCAAGAATGCTACTTTTAAGATGAGTTTTTAATGTAACACAGATGTTCAATTTTCTCCTGCAATAAGATTAATCACTTCATCTTACTTTGTTGATGAAGACATACCCCTGTTATTCCAAATTCCAAATTTTAAATCCATGGATATAGAAAGCAAAAAATTCCTTCAGCAGTCCTGAAGGACATTTCCATCCATTCCTTTTAAATCCCCTTTATTCATTTCACAGGCCATACCATCATTCATACTATATCCATCTTCCATTTCTATAGAAATGCCATCATTATCTTTCTGTATTTCATGCTTCCAGTCTTCTTTACTATTCAAATTTGTTTTCTTCTTCTTGTTAGCACTATTCTTACTCCCTTCTATCTCATACATTTCCTCTTCATCATCTAAATCTTCAAGTACAGAGAACTTATTACCACTTATATTCACTTCCTTTGCAACAGATCCTACAGGTTTTTCCTTTCCTTCCTTTCCTTTCTTTGGTGTTTCCTCATTCACATTTTCCTTATGAATAACATTATTCTCCTTTACCACATCAGAAATATTCTCCTTCATTGTATTATTACTATAATTCCCTTTTTCCTTAGGCTGGAACACAGTTTTTGAACTATTCAAACCCCCACCATTCAAATCATGTTTATTATTCTGCTGCTTTCCCTAGTTACTTTTCTTCTTATTCACATTTTGTTTCACAGTTCTCCTATTTACAACCTTAGTAAATTCTTCATGTAGCTGTGCATCCCTTTGTTATTTGTTAGCAACATTGATTTACTCATTATTACCAACAACGGTACTCTTTGGACACATCTTCACATCATGACCAAACACACCACATTCAGAACACACACAAGGAGCCTAATCATAAACAACTTTAATAGTCTTCTGTCCAATGACTTCCTTAGCTGTATTCGTGTACAAAATATCAATCTTATCTGGAAGCCCTTTCTTAGCTTAAACTTCAATCAAGACTCTAGCATACCCAATCCTTCCCACATTCTGAGTACACATACTAGCAGTCCTAGCATCCATAATCAATGGTTTACCAATTCTGCTAGCAAGTGCACTAATTCCTTTTACAGTTAGTGTTTCTAAAGGAGGATTACAAAATCATACCCACAAAGGTAGCTTATCAGGTTCAGTTCTATCAATTTCCATATTAATATCCCATTTCTGCACTACTAGGGGTTTGTTATTGACCATTCAGGGGCCATTGTCAACAACATAATTCATCCATTCCTCATGATGGAACTTGAAGAAAAATATACCACAATCATTTTTAATTATCTCCTTAAGCCCATACCTACTCCACATTCTTCTAACATTATATCTTAATTCACTAATTCTCATCTTAAAGCCCACAAAAAAATCACACAAAGTCAATTGCCATCTCTTACTTCCATCTCATCAAATACCACAAACTCATTACCAAGCTCATCCACATCAGTTGGAATAGTCATAAGTTTGTTAACAATAAAACTATCTAACTTATTGGCAGCACTAGCATATGACATTTTAGGATTATCAGTAATTTCAGGTTTGAATTGACTTACAGTGGGTAATTTCACATTAGGACTCCCTCCATTCTCTTTGAGTATGTCATCATTCACAGAGCCAAACATGACTGAATCAACATTGCCAATACTCACATCAACACCCTCTCCAATGTCTAGACCATTATCCTTCAACTCATTTTCCATTCCCACACTATCTACTAAATTCCCTCTATCATTCTTTTGACTATCCATCACATTATCAAACATACAACCCTGATTAACATCTTCATCCAAACACTCCTTATTAGCTTTATCCAAACAGTCTACCACTTTGCTAACCTTCACACCAGTAGCTTTATTCTTCATAACATCCTTCTTCTTATTCAAATCATGAATAGAATCCTGAAAATGATTAGGAATTTTCGGTTGTCTTCTAGTAGATTTCATGACTAATTGAATCAGTAATTAAGGTTTGCAACACACAAATTCAGATTTGATCAAGCTATACAACTAAGGATATGTATGAAACTAAAGAAAACTGAGATTAATACACTTTGGACTCGAAAATTTTAAAACTCAATTTTGGCTCCAAAATACGCCATTAACAGAGCTTCAAAATTATAGCATAGTTTTTGGGGAAAATGATATCAGTATGTGCGGAAAAACTACATGAATCCAAAAATGTAATTTGTTTGAAGATTTGACAAGAAAAACGAGATGAAATAAGCTTTTTAGTGGAATATTAATGGTGGATTATTTGGCAGGAAAAGTTGTTGGTGGAGAGAGAGTTTTTTTCATTTCTGTTATGTATTAAAAACCATATTAATCAAATAATGCTTACATGTTATTCATTAATCACTAATTATACCATGTATTGTTAATCAAAAATGTTGGGCGAAGAGTTGTATTAAAATAAAATAAAATCACGATTCACGATGTAAATAAAAAATTTCAAAATTTTCAAAACGCACCATGAAAGTATACGAAAAGTTACAAAATCAACCTTAAACTTTTGTTTATTTACGATTTTTTATATAACAAACTCCATTTATCAAATATTGAACGCATTTTTATCGATTCATTCGGAAAAAAAATATATCACTGAAAAGATCGTCGAATTGCGAACAAAACGAGCCTAATACTGCAACGCTTCTGACATGAGTACGATTTTATAAAAAATGTTGAAGTTTAATATATATTTTTAAAATATTTACGAAAATAGTCTTTGAGGTTACCGATTCGTTGCAAGGTGAGTCCCAACTACAGACAAATAGTACTTAATGTTATCGGTCCATTGCAAAAATAGTCTCAAACGCTATGCGACGATGTACGAGATACGAACCTCGTTAATATCTAAAAGGTTAATAGCATTACCTATTTTTTATCTTTCTGACAAACATAACCAAACACTCTTTTATCATTTTCTGCTTTGACATTTAGTATTTGGTTAATAACGAGTTGGAATTTAACCCGCGCGTTGCGGCGGGGGGCGAATAAAAGAAACTTGAGAGGTCTTTTTTATTTTAATTTTTTAAAAATTATGTAAAAAAGTCGTAAACAATTAAAAGTTGAGGGTCCGTTTTGTAAATTTTTTTTTTTTTTACTTTGGGCCGATTTTTGGGCTAAATTTTTGGCCCAGTACTGTAGCACTGTAGCAAGCACTGTAGCTGCTACAGTGCCACAGGTCAAATGTCAGTCAGACATTTGAGAATTGTATATATGAGTAATATGGTGTTCCTTACACACAATAGTACCCCGTAGTTATATAATTATTAGGCGGTTTGTGTATCTACTAGGGAAAAAAAAGTTTAATACACACTATGAGATTCTGTGACAAGTTGTTAATACATTTTCAACTAATTTCTTTTTTATGTAGTGATCGTCTCACTAAAATTTTAGTATCCGTTTTCTTATTAAGGCAAACTTTCAGCCGGTTTTGGTTTGAAGTCGTTATTTTTTGAACATGTAACCGAGTGAGGTTTTTCTCGTTCAGGTTACACTAAAAGTATGAGTCTTTTGACTCAGATTCACGCGATTTAGCTAGGGTATTCACGTGACCATTTCTGACCTTTCTTTGGTCATCCCAAATGTGTAACGGGTGCAGGGGCGGAGCCAGAAATTTTTATTAGGGGAGGCTCGTATATTTTGACATAGTAATAATGTCTAATTTTTTTTGACCCAGTGATCAAATTGATAAACTTATTTGCACTCAGGAGACGAACTTGCACAAGTAAAAATATATCTCTTTATTTTTACAAAAATTAATAAAACTTAACCATTTCTTAGATCAAATTGTTTTTCACAAAAGATGCTAAACTAACTTGTTATTCCATATCATTATAATTGGTTCAAAAATTTTAAATATAAGGCAAAAGTTCATTTGCATACCAGTTTCTACCCGCATACCAAAAGACAAATCCCCACCATCCATTTGGGTTTGATCTAATGGTGGGATTAATCTAAGATTTAAACTTAATAAACCTAATTTTCTGCCACTATATAAAGACTTAGTATAGATTTATCTGTATATTACGGAGTAGTAGTATATTTTCGTTCTAAAGAAAAGCTAATTTAACATTATGCGTCACTTTTGATTAGCTTGCTTAGGGGTGCTAAAAAGCTGAGCTTTTAACGAGCTACTTGAGCTTGTTTTATTTGAGCTCAAGCTTAATACTTACGAGCTCGAGTCGATCTCGAACAAATATTAGTGTTTGACTAGTTTGACGAGCCGAGCTTTGAAAACTAATATTTGGCTCGACTCATTTGAAAACTTGTTTAAATATCACAAGTCGAACGAGCTAGTCGAGTTTAACGAGCAAACGAGCAACTCGAGCGTAACAAGTAATATTTTATCTATATAAGTTTTTAAGCTTATATTAATTTTAATATTTTAAATATATTTTTCTAGTATGATTTAGATTCAAGTTGTATCTTAATATTTCTAAGTTACGTATTTACTTGAAGGTAAACCTTCTATTTTTTGGACTATGTTTTATAGACTATTTATTTTTCCTTCTTTCTTCTCTCTTTCAATGTGAGATTTGTTTTCTTTTACTTTTTTTAACATGTTTTATTTTATATCTAATACATTATTTTCTTTTTAGTTATTACAAGTTTTTCAACCAACTAAATGACAAATTTTATAACTTTAGTCTATATAAATACACTTATTTATCTTATCTAAACTAATATAAAGCATTTGGATTGACTTTATTTATTTATTGTGGTGATTTCTTTGGGACGATTATTAAACCCTTCCTTAGGGTTTTTTAATATTCTTGTTGGTCTTCGCTTGGATATTAGGACGTGAGCATGTTGAATCTAAGGGTTCGTATACTGGTTGTGGTGGCTTGCATGGTTTAGTATGGAAAGGGGATTTTTGACAGCAAAAGAGAGAGGGAGTGGTAATTTTGTGAAGGAGAAGGGTCCGTCCATTAATGATGGTCCTCATGTGGTAGTAAGGCTTCTGGTTCTGTCACATCTAACGTGGGTAATTCACCTAGTCTGGCAGGTAATGTTCCCAATTCGAAATCTTTTGCTACAAAAGTTAAAGGAAATACGAGCCAGAAAACTGTTAACTTTTGGCCTTTGTTTACGCTGGCCTGTAATGGTGTGGATGTTCATGTCCCAAAAGAATCAGTTAGTGTTATGAATGAATGGCTTAACAATACTGTTTACGGGTTCTTTTTTGGCAAACGTGTGGCTTATCCTGTTGTTGAGAACTATGTGAAGAATACATGGGGGAAATTTGGCATTGTTAAGTCAATGATGATTAAAGACATTCATTTCTTCAAGTTTGGTTCTAAAGAAAGGATGGAAGCTATGTTAGAGAGTGGCCCATGGTTAATTCACAATGTGTCATTGATTCTTAAACAATGGACTCCAGATGCGAATATTATAAAGGAGGATGTTTGTAATATCCCGGTTTTGGTAAAGTTCCATGATGTTCCCATTACTGCTTTTACAGAAGATGGCCTGAGTGTTATTGCAACCAAACTTGGTAACCCATTGATGTTAGATTCTTACACGGCTGCTATATGCACTGATTCTTGAGGTATGGCTAGTTATGCTAGAGCTATGATTGAGCTTAAAGTTGATGTTGAGTTGAGCGACACCATCGTAGTTGTTGTTCTAAAATTCAGTGGTGAGGGGTTTATTACGAGCACTATTCGTGTTGAGTACGAGTGTACACCTCCTAGATGTTCATAATGCAAAGTTTTTGGACACATCCTAGATGATTGTCCTAAGAAAATCTTCTCGTATGCATCGAAGCATTTCAAGATGCCGCGTCAACCAGCTCGTGGACCTCTGGTTGGCTTGAAACCAAAGTCTACTTTTGTGTACCCCCCGGTTTTTACCAAAAAGGCGGCAAAGGCTAATGGGAATCCAAAGGTACAAACGGCTAATAAGGCTACTACACCAGCTTTGAATTTATTTGATGCATTAAGTACCTTGGTGGATGAGGAAGAGGGAGGGGGTAATCAAACTCATAGTACAAATGCCACCCCTGTGGTAGCTCGGATTAATCAACTTGAAAGACAAATGTTGGATGGGAAACTTGTGTTTGTGGATAAGCATGGAAAACCGCAAGAAATGGAGGTAACGAAGAGGCATCGGCTAGCAAGCCCAATACTTCTATGGGGGACCAATTCGTAGAATCTGATGAGGATGAAGTCGAGTATCCTGATGACGAAACTTCTAGATATATGTCTTCGACTGTTGGGGGAGGATTCCGTGAAGATGATCTTGATTTTGATGACAGATACGAGGCTCGGGTTTATGATTTACTTGAACAGATGCAGACTTTTTGTGATCAATTTGATATCCGTCTTTGTAGTCGTGTTAGGAAGTAATTTTCCTTCTTTGTGTTTAGTTCATAAGATTGGCATGTGTCTCTTATGATTATTTACGTTTGAAGCACAATTGGTGCGTTTGTTTTGCTTTTTATTTGGCTAAGGTGAGGAATTTCACCCTCATCCTATTTACTTAAAGGTTTTTTGGAGTATTACAATTTACTAGGGGCACTTTACCCCTTTACCCAAAAAAATGTATGTTTTTTATCTACATAAATGTTAAGTGATTTAAGTTTACACACTTTTGCTTGATAGAATGATCTCTAAACATGTTTCAACCAAAGTATATTGATGTATAGACTTGTATAAAGCAGTGTAATGTTTTCTAGAAAATCAAGATATAAAAAACTAAATTTACATCATTCACTATATCTCTAACACTCAATGGAATATCATTGAAAAATCAAAATGCTAATAATATTCCAAAAATTTCTTTGCACAATGCAAAATCATTAAATGAGTCTTTCATATATAGCCACTATAAACATGAAATGCACTATGGATTATGAAGTATCAAAGTAAAATTCAAACTGATTTGATATTGATGAAGTTGAGCGTGACATTTAGCTAATAAGGGTTATGTTATCTTTCCCTCTTACGAGTTGATAAAAGATATAAGTTACGTGCTAAAACATATAAATTTGAATCAGAGTTCAGTCGTAAATTAATAGTTATACGTCATACACATAAATACATATAAACAAGCTACACACATAAAAACATACATAAGTGAGAAGAAAACTTAAAATTAGAAGGATTCGAAATAATTATAACCACACATTTGAGATGCATCGACTTGAATTAGATGCATCACTATTCATTTAGATGCATGATAATTAGTTTAGAAAGTGATTTTGAGGTAAAAACGATGCAAAGTAGTACTACTACTAACAAAAAATTTGACCCGCATGAGACGGAAAATACATAGGATTCAACTAACTTGATTAAATGCATCTTATATATGTATATATGCATCTAATTTTTTGCTAGAGAATATATTCGGATGCATCTTATATATCTAACTGAACTCGTTGCATCTCTAATGTGTGGTTCTAGTTATTTCTCATTCTTCTCATTTTTAGATTTTTTTCTCATTTGATCCTAAGTCTATGCACACATGTATACAACACGTATAAACATGAATTATATTAGTTATTCAAATAACAAAACATGTACCTAATAACAACACGATACACAATTTAGGTTTTCACAAACTTGACCATCTTTTGCATGTGTTGTTGACCGAGTTCGATCAATTAACTGAATAGTCAAAATTAATCAGTTAGTTATACAATTTAAACTTGTATCGTTTGAACTGACTATTTTATGCGATTATGTTTAAAATCATATAAATTAAATAATTGATTTGTAAGAGACATAGTTAAACCATCATAATAAATATGATTCACAATCTTTCAACATTAAAGGAAATAAATAGATGTAAGATTTAAACGTATTAATATTAATAAATAGATCAGTGCCCTTTGATTCGTTATCTTTCTCCTAGAGATGTTTCTCATGAAGGTTTCTCTTTATTGGATAAAGTTAGTGATATGGTGTCTAATGAGGGGTGGAAATGGCCTCAATCGTGGTTACTTAAACGATTGCCATTAACTTGTGGCCAGTTAAGACAACCTTTATTAGAAACCAATATGGAGGATACTATATGGTGGCGTGATGGTAATGGGGTTTTATCTAAATTCTCGGTGAAAGCAGCTTGGGAGGCCTTTAGAGCTCGTGGTACCATTACTACATGGCATCGCATTGTTTGGTTTTCGCAAAACATACCTCGACATGCTTTTCTCCTTTGGCTTATTATGCATAACAGTCTTGAAACCCAGGAAAAGCTACGGCAGTGGGACGTGGGTATTGGTTCTGATTTAAGCCAAGTTACATGCGTGTTTTGTAGCTCGCAACCTGATTCGCATGCACACTTATTTTTTGAGTGTCAATTTTCCGCTCAGGTATGGACATCTATTCGTCACCTTGCGGGTATGGATGCGGTTCCAGCCAGGTTAGAGGATGTTGTTTCATTTTTGCAGCCTATTGCTGATCAACGCACGGTTATAAGCATTATTGGAAGACTTATATTGGCGGCTATAGCTTACTATATCTGGGACGAGCGTAATAAACGTGTTTTTAAGCAGGTAAAGAGATCTTGGGCTGATATTCGTGACATCATTATTACCACGGTTAGATTGAAGTTATTCACTCTTAAATTTAAGAACAATGAAAGGGTGATTAAACTTCTTGCTGAATGGAAGATGCCTAAGAATTTTAGGCTCTGTGGTGATTGAAGATTGCTATGGTTCATTGTCTTATGTGTTTGTGTAGACATGTGGAGGGGCATGATGCTGTTTTGAAGATCTACAAATCTAATATTGATGTTCGTTAGTTTTATAGGTTTTGTAATGGTAGTGACCATTGGAGGCATGTCTCTAATGTTGTTTAATTGGTAGTTCAAGCTTAGCTTGAGGTTAATGTGGTACCTTAGCCACATTCCATTGTACTTAAACGATATTTTTTGTGAGTAATACAATTTACCGGGGTAACCCTTTACCAAAAAAAAATATTATTTATAGGGATTATGCATTTGGAGGCCACCAAATTATTAAACTTTTGTCATTTAGGCCACCCATTTATCAAAACTAATTAATAAGCCACTCATTTATTTGTTTTCTTTCGTTTATATCAATTTCGAATAATTTTTTATCAAACATCTTTGAAACAATGAAAATTAAACTAATGTGACATCTTAAAGCAACACAAACAACTTTTGAAATGTAAAATATCAGTGTTACTCATTATCTAAGTGCAACTTCATTTACTCGAAAGCGATTTATGATAAATTAGCAAATGTTTTACGTTTGAATTTCTAATTTTATTGTTTTGATATGTTAAAGTTAGCTTTGTCCTTCAAATTGTATAAATTTCCAGCAAGAAATTAAACGAGATCGGTATAAACGAAAACAAACACATATTTGAGTAGCCCATAAGTTAGTTTAAACGTATATGGGCCGTTACAACTTTACCATTTAATTGGTTGTTACATGTTTTGGGGTGTTACAAGTTTTGGCTATTAAAGGATTTTAAATGTGTATAATGAACATTTTTTAATGGTTTTACATCTTTCCCAATAAAGTAATTTTTTTTTACTTAATTTTTTAAGACTTCTAAAAATAGATGAGCTAAATGCTTTATAAAATAGTATAGATAAAAAAACAGTTAAAAATTATTATATCAAATGAGAAGTTGTATTTTGTGAAAACACTATATAAAGCCTCTCGTTTATCTTTCATTTCCTTTCTCATTCTCAGTCATACATCTCTCCTTCCTGCCTAAAAAATCCATGGCCATGATCAAGTTCTCCACCTTTCATCTAATACTATTAATGTTGGCGACCGTGGTCATGGTGTCGGCCGATCTTCAACGCTTTGAACATACAGTGAAACCTGATGAATCAGTTAGCTTTTTGGTCGTTGGTGACTGGGGAAGGAGAGGACTCTACAACCAATCTAATGTCGCTTATCAAGTAAGTTAAACCTTACCGCTAATGCTAAATTATTATCATCTCAACATTTCAAAAGAAGATTGAGAGATATGACAGAAAAACTGGTTAGAATTTTCAACTTAGGAAAAGTTAGGTTTTTTTAGTCGATTTACGTATATGATCTCTCTTTAAAGTTCGAATATCGTTTTCCTTTAGCCGAAATCAGGTATTCCTTTCTATCTTATAATATGATATGTGAGTATCAACAAAGTTATTTCAAACTACTTTCTTCTTTTAAGTAACGTTTTATAAAAAGGGTGGTTATTTTCAATTCATTTTTACTGATCCAATATGTCTGGAGTTTAATTGTTAAAGTAAAGAAATATTGAGAAACAGTTTAACTAAGAATTACGAACATAGTTCTATGCCAAAATAAATGAAAACATTGTTGTACTCTGTATATACTTTCTTCAAGCATATCTGAATAATGAAAATTATCAATGGCGCCATATGCTTTGACAGTCATAATCAGTTTTTTTAATAAATAAAAATCTGTAATGATTAACTTCCATGATGCCAAATTATCAATCAGAAATGTTGCTACTGTTAAAGATGGTAAAAATTGATAAATTTACTCAAACAACTAATTTTTAGTACTTGATCATACAAATAAAGTTACATATATATTTTCTAGTTTAGGCAAATTGCATGTTGTTGATCGGTCCTACCATGATGTGTCGTACAACGCATCTCATGCAGATTTCAACATCCGATTTTGTAATTAAAAAACAAAAACAAATATTAGAACATAGCAATAATAGTATATTTTTTTTTTGGCTTATGTTATATGTACCCCCTGAAACACCATTTGTACCCCTCCGGTTTTTTTGCGTTTTTTTTGTATTTTATTTTTTTGTATTTTTATAATTTTGTATATGTTATAAAACTGTGACACGGAAAAAACGGAACGAAAAATATAAAGTTTAACAGGTCAAAAGTATGAAACTGTCAAAATTTACGGAACAGAAACTGATAAAAAACTGCGTTGCACTGTAAAAGGGGGGTACAAAAGGAATCTTTCGTACTTTTTAACACTATTTAGTGGGCCGGGGGTACCAATAGTAGCACCCTTTTTTTTATGACATGATTGGTTCTGTTTTTGTCGGGCTTCTATCTACTAAGAATATTACATATCTATTTTTATCGTTTGT
>BQNB010003095.1:92061-117933 GCA_026074375.1 Tanacetum coccineum | reverse complement strand
TTCCTTTATTGCACTATCTACCCTGTCTTTCTTAGTATTAAAAATAGATTTAATATTTTTCATTTTAGTTTTATAAATTTAGGGTTTAGTTTTTAATTGGTCAAATTAAGTGTCAATTAGTTAATAAAAATTGGGGCTTTTTGTTCCATAATTTTTCTGCACATTTTTAGAGTTTAAAAACCATTTTTCTATATTTTTCCAATTAATTTTGTATTTTCTAGAAATTAAAATAGATTTTAGTGATTACTTTTTCTTATAAAAATCATAAAAAATAGAAAAATAGTTGAAAAATTAAAATTCTTTTTGCATTAATTTTCATTTTAAATCTAGTATTTTTGAAAAATAAAAGAAAAATTTTAGTGTTAATTTTTAGAAAAAGTTTATTTTTGTTAATTCATTAAATCTTAGAAAAATCATAAAAAATTCAAAAATACATAAAAAATTCTAATTCTTTTTCCTAAAATTTTCATTTTAAATTTGTTATTTTTAGGTATAAACTTTGTTAGAAGTCGTGCTTTAGATTTTAAATTTCAATTTTAGCTCGCGTTTTAACGTTTTGTGCATTTAAATTTCGTGCTAGTTAATTGTTTTTCAATTCATGCTATTATATTTTGTAGTGTAATCAACAAATCAAAAATCCTTTACTATTCTAAACTCGAATCCGAATTATTCCTAAATTCTCAATTCACGAGTTCGTTGGGACACGACCCGAGTAGTATTGTACTTCCCGGATAAAAATATACAAGTTGTGTTTTCTTTAGTGAGATTTCTACCTTATATTTCTCTTGGTTGAGAAGTATTTTGGAACGAATTCTTACGGGAATAACACTATATAAGTATATTAAATTTGATTTACCTCAACCAGGCACTGAGGGAGTGGTTGAGTTAACCCAATGGTTTGAAAGAATGGAGACTGTCTTCCGAATAAGCAACTGCTCGGTGGAAAACCAGATCAAATTTTCTACTTGTACTCTTTTAGCAGGTGCTCTAACATGGTGGAATTCCCATGTTATGACTGTTACTCATGATGTTGCATATTCAATGACTTGGGTCGATCTGAAGAAGAAGATGACTGACAAGTATTGTCCACGAAACGAAATGAAGAAACTTGAGGCTGAATTGTGGAACTTGAAAGTGATAGGTACTGATGTGGTCAAGTACAACCAACGTTTTCAAGAACTAGCACTTCTGTGTGTGAGGATGTTCCCTGAGGAGTCAGACAAAATTGAAAGGTATGTCGGTGGATTGCCCGACATGATCCATGGAAACATCGTAGCTTCAAAGCCAAAGACCATGCAAGAGGCTATTGAAATGGCCACTGAACTGATGGACAAGAGAGTCAGTACCATTGCGGAAAGACAAGCTGAAAACAAGAGGAAGTTTGAAAACACTTCCCGAAACAATCAGAATCAACAACAACAACAAAATAAGAGGCAGAACACCGGCAGGGCATACACTGCTGGATCGGGTGATAAGAAACAATATGGGGGATCTAGACCCCTATGCTCAAAATGCAATTACCACCATGACGGTCCGTGTGCTCCAAAGTGCTATAAATGCAACAAATATGGTCACATCGCTCGTGACTGTAGGGGTACGGGAAATGCCAACAACATTAACAACCAGAATGACCGGGCTCCAGCGAAGGTGTATGTGGTTGGAAATGCGGGGGCAAATCCAGACAACGTCGTTGCGGGTACGTTTCTTCTAAACAACCGCTATGCTTATATCTTGTTTGATACGGGTGCCGATCGAAGTTTTGTGTCTACTACATTTTGCTCCCAAATTGACATCACGCCATCTACCCTAGATCATTATTATGATGTCGAACTAGCTGACGGGAGGATAATTGGGTTAAACACTATACTTAAGGGTTGCACATTAAACTTTCTAAACCACCAATTCAACATAAACTTAATGCCTGTAGAACTGGGTAGTTTCGATGCTATAATCGGTATGGATTGGTTGGCGAAGTACCAAGCGGTCATTGTGTGTGCCGAGAAGATTGTCCGCATTCCCTGGAAAAATAAAACCTTAATCATACACGGTGATGGAAGTACCCAGGGAAATGTGACACGATTAAACATCATTTCTTGCACTAAAACGCTGAAGTACATGGAAAAAGGGTTCCCTATCTTTCTGGCACATATTACTACAAAAGAAATTGGAGACAAGTCGGAGAAGAAGCGACTGGAGGACGTACCAATAGTTCAAAACTTTCCCGAAGTATTTCCTGAGGACTTGCCGGGTCTTCCTCCGACTCGACAAGTGGAGTTTCAAATTGATTTGGTACCTGGTGCTGCACCTGTAGCACGGGCACCTTATCGATTGGCGCCTTCCGAAATGAAAGAATTATCGGAGCAATTGAAAGAGCTATCCGACAAAGGCTTTATAAGACCCAGTTCCTCACCCTGGGGAGCTCCGGTCTTGTTTGTCAAGAAGAAAGACGGGTCATTTCGGATGTGCATTGATTACCGGGAATTGAATAAACTAACGGTGAAGAACCGTTATCCGCTCCCAAGAATTGATGATCTATTTGATCAGCTCCAAGGGTCGAGTGTTTACTCAAAAATCGACCTAAGGTCAGGTTATCACCAATTGAGGGTTCGAGAAGAAGACATTCCGAAAACTGCCTTCAGAACTCGTTATGGCCATTACGAATTTCAAGTTATGCCGTTTGGTTTGACAAACGCACCTGCTGTGTTTATGGACCTCATGAACCGAGTGTGCAAACCTTATCTGGACAAATTCGTAATTGTCTTTATTGATGATATTTTGATCTATTCCAAGAACAAGCAAGAGCACGAAGAGCATCTGAAGATAATATTGGAGTTGTTGAAGAAAGAGGAGTTGTATGCCAAGTTTTCCAAATGTGAATTTTGGATTCCTAAGGTACAGTTCCTCGGTCACGTGATCGATAGTGAAGGAATTCATGTGGATCCAGCCAAGATTGAATCCATTAAGGATTGGACATCTCCTAAGTCACCAACGGAGATTCGTCAATTCTTAGGTCTTGCTGGGTACTATCGAAGATTCATTGAAGGGTTCTCAAAGATCGCCAAACCAATGACTAAGCTTACTCAAAAGAAGGTCAAGTTTGAGTGGGGCGATAAACAAGAAGCAGCTTTTCAACTGTTGAAGCAAAAGTTATGCAGTGCACCAATCCTTGCATTACCTAAAGGAAGCGAAGATTTCATCGCATATTGTGACGCTTCAAAGAAAGGTTTGGGCGCGTGATGATGCAAAGAGATAAAGGTGACTTTCTTATGCATCACCCATTTAAAATATCAAGAGACAGAACTATACAACTCATGATTTGAACTTAGCATTGTGTTTCGCTCTCAAGATCTGGAGACTAATTTATATGGAAACTAAGTGAACGTGTGTTCAACCGATCACAAGAGTTTGCAACACATTTTTGATCAAAAAGAGTTGAACATGAGGCAACACCGATGGTTAGAATTGCTAAGTGATTACGATTGCGATATTCGTTATCACCATGGGAAAGCAAATGTCATTGCTAATGCTTTGAGCAGGAAAGAACGAGAACCACCATTAAGAGTTCGAGCCTTAGTCATGACTATTAGCTTGGATCTTCCCAAACAGATCTTAAATGCTCAGACTGAAGCACGAAAACCAGATAACATTAAGAGTGAAGACGTTGGGAGAATGTTGATTGAAAATGCTAAATTTCCAGAAGCAATTAGAGAACAAAAGTTGGAACCACGTTACGGAGGACCCGTGCCTCCAATGGCCAAAAGGTTGGCTACCTTGATTATGGGATTTACGGACTGTAATCATGCACGAATCCCACAAATCAAAATACTCTATTCATCTGGGTTCTGACAAAATGTACCAAGACATGAAGAAGCTATATTGGTGGCCCAACATGAAAGCTGACATAGCCACTTATGTTAGAAAGTGTTTGACCTGTGCTAAGGTCAAGGCCGAACATCAAAGGCCACCAGGATTGTTGGTACAACCCAAGATACCCGAATGGAAATAGGACAACATCACTATGGATTTTGTCACAAAGCTTCCTAAGACGTCTCAAGGCTATGACACAATTTGGGTGATCGTTGACTGGCTCACTATGTCTGGCAATCTTCTTTCACAATAAGAGAGACTGATCCTATGGATAAACTTGCAAGATTGTACTAAAGGATGTGGGTCACGAGGCATTGGAATACCCGTCTTGATCATTTGCGATCCCCCCCCCCCCGTGAACCCAAATTCGGATCAAATTTTCTGAGGTCACTTCAGAACGCTTTGGGTACTAATTTAGATATGAGTACTGCGTACCATCTACAAACAACTCCAAAGCGAGAGGACCATTCAAACTCTCGAGGATATGCTGCGTGCTTGTGCGATCGACTTTGGAAAAGGTTGGGTTAACCATTTGCCATTGATCGAGTTCTTATATAACAATAGCTATCACGCTATATCAAGGCCGCACCTGTCGAAGCAGTTTAGGATGAAGTGTCGTCTCCTGTTTGTTTGGACTGAAGTTGGAGAAGCTCAAATACTCGGTCCAGAACTAATTCAAGAGACCACTGAGAAGATCATTCAAATCAAGCAAAGGATGCAAGCCGCTCGTGATCGACAGAAGAGTTACGCTGACTTGAAGCGTAAACCAATGGAATTCCAAGTCGGGGATAAAGTTATGCTTAAAGTTTCCTCCGCGAAGGGGTCGTACATTTTGGCAAACGGGGGAAGTTAAACCCTAGGTATGTTGGACCTTTTAAGGTGATAGAAAGGGTTGGAAGAAGTTGCTTAAAGCTTGAACTTCCAGAAGAGTTGAGCAGAGTTCATAATACGTTTCATGTATCTAATCTGAAAAAGTGTCATGCCGATGAACCATTAGCCGTTCCGTTGGATGGACTTCATCTTGATGACAAGCTTTATTTTGTTGAGGAACCATCAGAAATAGTGGGCCGTGAAGTTAAACGGTTGAAGCGAAGCCGAATCCATTAAGACAAGGTTCACGGAACTCCAAGAGAGTCTGAGTTCACCATGGAACTGAAGACCAATCAAGAAGAAATACCCACCTCTTCACCAAGACCGCATCGTCGTCAAGTGCTGCATTGTGAGCCTTGAGGACAAGGCTCGTTTAACGGGGGAAGTCTATAACACCCGGTGTTTTCAAGTCATTGACGTCGTCAATAAATCTACTATTTATTTTTAGTGTTGTACGCGGTTGCTTGTGATTTCATGAATTAAGTTTAATCGCGTAAAGTTAAAAATTAGCGGTTCATGTAAACGGGCATCAAACAATTAAATGTTTAACATCAAGCAAGGTTTTATATAATATATTGTGAAATAATTAATAACTTTGTCATTTATTTTTATCGGATACATAAAGTGTATACGTTTCGCGATAAATTGCGTTTAGGCACTCCCGGAACCACCAAAACTTTTCTACGCTTCAACAAATACCCACATTTATACCCAATACATAAAAATTACTCAACAACATCACATATATCTTATTTTGGCCAAAATTATGGCCATTGATTCAAAGATATAAGAAAATTTCCAACTTGGTCAATGTACATCTACCTTACATTAAAACCTAGTCTATCTTTGTTTCTTTGACTCATAACACATAAACAAGAATCCTTAAAACCCTCATTATGTTTGTTGAATGTTTATTCTTACTTTTTGACCATTGAACCTTATAAGTGCAAGTAACTAATGAGAGACATCACACAACTCTTATACACTTAGTAAAAATCAAACAAAAACCCCTTTTGTGCCCCATAGAGCTCACGGCTCAACTCACTCACCCAAACAAATCCATATCAAATTTTATTCAACCTATACCCTTCTATACACATCCATTTTAAGACATTCTAAGGTGTTTCCAACCATTGAATCACCATTTACAAGTAATAATCAAGAAAAGGAAAGCTAGGGTTTTATTTAGAAGACAAGGGTTTTCTTAAGTGCAAGCTTGGATTTTAAGGCTAAACAAGGGTTTAGCATTTGTTTGTCACCATCATCATTCATCATAAGGTCTACTTTAAACCTTTATGCTTTCATTTTATGAGTTTTTATGTATATGATGTGCTATGTAGTGAAATCACCATTTAAGGTTTTTAAACATGTAAAATGGAGTTTTTATTTGTTGTCATCATAATGTACACTTTTATATATCTTATGATGTTAATGACATCATGTTAAAATGGTCACGCAAGTGATTTACACTCTTTGTTAAGTATGAAAATGATTATGTATCAATTAGGGTTTACAAATTTCATATAATATGTTTCAAGTAAATGGATGGTAAATGACATGTTAATGTTGATTATGGACTTTTAATCATGTTATTAGAACACTAAAATAAAGTCATGTTGGAAGAAATACACTTGTACACTTATGGTTTATATGTAAAAGTGACTAAGTATAAACTTGTGATCAAAAGGTTATTTATGAAAGTTAAGGGTTAAAAGTATAATATGGACTTGGTAAATTTGGACATATGAGGACAATTAGGGAACCATGGACTCTTATTATATGTAACACATATGACATATATGAAATATAAGACTTGTGGTAGTTTACAAAAGTGGAAAAGTATGAAAACAAGGATATATATGGACTTAACAAACTCAATCAAACATTCTGTCCAAAATTGTATAAAAATATACTTATAATATATTTTTATAAGATAAACATTCACTACGATTCCAAAAAGGTAAGAAACTTGTTAAACGGATTAATAACGAAAAAGTTACGTTAAAAACGAGTTATACGTTAATTAAACGGAGTTTATAAAATAATTTTTATAAAATTTATATCAAACAGCAAGTTTGATATTTTTAACAAATAATACATATTTTTGGGATTCCAAAATGATAAGAATCGTAATTTTTCAATTAATAACGAACGAGTTATGAATTTCGCAAGTTTACGACAATTAATACTTTTATAAAACTATTTTTATAAAAGTTACTGTTCATGACAGAAAGTTATATTTTTGTAAACCTCATAAAATTATAGAACTTTCAATTACGAGATCGTGCTCGAAAGAATCGCTAAAAACGGAGCTATAACGAATAAAATACGACATTTACGGGTTTTACGACAACAAATACGATTTAAATAAAACTTACGTCTGATGTGAACAGTAAAAGTTACTGTTCACCAGAGGGTCAAAATACGGAAAATGTCAAATTATGATAACTCGTCTTAATACGAAAAGATGGGCATAAGAAACGCAAGAAACGGATTAGAAACGTGAAAGTTATGACCATTTTACCGAAGGTATATTTATAAACATTTTAATTTTATAAACATGTTTTCACTTAAACATTTAGATGGTGATTAGTCTATATAGACTATGATGTAGGAGCACTTAATGTGATTAGTACATATACTAACCTTATTTAATTAGTGCATATGAATCAATTCGCGTGCGCTTTTATTTGTGATATACTTGGCATTACTCACTCAAGGTGAGTTCATAGCCCCACGTTTTACATGCTTTTGTTTTACAAAGTTTTTGGGGTGAAAAACATGCAATGCTTTACAATTTAACACAAGTGGTTAAGTTTCATGTTATGATTACGTGTTGCCTAAGTAGCGATAACCCATATCTAAGCCCATTATCATGAACTGTCAATTACTGGACTATGAGCGCGAATGTTATGAATAGATCTATTGGGTTTGACAACCCCGTTCGGGTGATTAGCTATCACTGGACAAACAAACGTATACCATGTCAAATGTAGGATGTTGCGGGTTAGAACATCACCACGGGCAATGTACGCCATTAATTTGGTATTCACACACGTCAAGCTTCAGTGTCATGAGCTTAGAGCAACATAATTACATTTATCTGATGTCTGCATCTGTTGCATTATCATACACTTGGGAAATCTTGTGTCCTACAATATAAGATTTTTATCAACCTAAAATCACCAACATTAATGTTGAACGTTTTTAAAGCAATGTTTTTTAGGGGAACAGTAGCAAGAGTACAAGGGATACATTGGTTTTTGATTGGTATATCTAATGTGTAAAAGATTTTGGACGCAATACATTTGTATAACTGTAGGCTAGAAATTCTTTGTATTATAACAAGTGGACAAGTGAAGCTTCGTTTATGTAACAAATACGTTGTTAAATCCAATGTAATCAGTTTTTAAACGACATTTTTGGTCGTATCAAGTATACATCTAGTTTATTAGCTCTATGAAGTAACAGCCCCGGACCCTTTCTCCGCTGCGACCTCAATTTGGGTGTTTACACAAAAGGTTGTCGAACGATGTTTCCCAGACTTGTCGTCTTGTCAAACAGGATAAGTTCTTCCAAGCATTGCTTTCTATCCATGCAGAATCAGCCTTTGCTTCCTTAATGATTTTTCAGTATCAACAATTCTCACGGTGATGCAACATACACATTTCAGGATCTTTGCAAAGTTGTCGCTTTTTGCACTGGCATGGATGAATTTCTATGAACTTGAGTAACGGTGATCTTTTGTCCATCGGTATTCTGAATGTTGAGGTTGATTGAAGGTATGCACATTTGAATTACCAATATTGGGTGAGGAAGACTCAGCAATTTCTTGTACCAGTGTACAAAAAGGATTGGTAAATTCTGCTTGATTATCGTTGTTTTCCTCAGCATGAACATTTGTTTGAGTTGTCGGTTCTGATGTAGGGTGAATATTCGTTGAAGGGTGTGTGTCTTGTGGAGCAGAATTATCGGTGGGAGAAGATGACTTGTTGACACGAGAAGTACCATCATTGAAAAATTCATCGTACAAAGGACCAAAAAGAAGATCTAACTCCTGTTGTGATGGAACTATTGTATCTGCTGAAGGAGAAACATTTTGTAGTTCTGGTGTTCGGTCAGGGTTGTCATATATCTTACGCTTTTGTCATTGGGGAACGCGGTCTGAAGTGACATTATCAAAAAAAAAAAGACGTCTCTGACATCTCTTGATCTACATCAAATTTTAGAGATAATGGATTCACTATCAACCTTTCTCTTGTTGTAGACACGATATCCCTTTGACTGATGAGTAATCCCACTAAAGATGCACGTATCCCTTCTCTTTCTTCTTTATCTAAATTTTCACCATCTCTTGTTAGTAACAAGTTCAACCATAAGAATGTAAGTGTTTAATTGAGGGTTTTTCTTTATTAATAATGTGATATGCCATTTTCTCATGAGTTGGGATGATGATTGATCTGTTTTGAGTATAGCATGCGGTTGCAATTGCTTCAGCAAAAGAATAAAGGAAGTTTAGAAGCCGAAAGCATCGTTTGAGCAGCCTCAATGAGAGTGCAGTTTCGTCTTTCGACAACGCCGTTCTATTCAGGTGTTCGAGTAAAAGTTTGATGCTCAATTCCTTCTTCTTTAAAGAATGCATTAAGTGTCTTGTTTAAGAACTCAGTGCCTCTGTCAGTGCGAACAGAAATTACTAGGGCTTGAAGATTTCTTTGGATCATCGTGAGAAAGTCTTTTAAAACTTCTGGTGTTTCATCCTTGGAACGTAGAAAGAGAGTCCAAGTGTATCTGGAGTAGTCATCGACGATTACCAGAATATATTTCTTCCCATTTATGCTTGCAACCCGCATTGGACCACATAAGTCCATATGAAGCAAATTTAACCGTCCTTTTGAACTTGGAACAGTCTTTGACTTGAATGAACTTCGTTTTGCTTTACTCACTTCACAAGAGGAACATAGTTGATCCTTGACATACTTTAGTTTGAGTTAAACCTAATTCACACTCTTCTTTGAAAACAAGTTGATGTAGATAAAGTTTGAGATGAAAAGTCTTTGATGCCATAACCATGCTTAGTGGTGGATGCTTTACATAGACAGATGGAGCTGATGAAGTTATTTCTTGAAGAGAAATTGTATAGAGATCAGTTCCATGATTACCGGTTAGTAAGTTGTTTCCCTGAAGATCTCTAACAAAACACGTAGATTTCTGAAATGCAACCTCCAAATCCGCATCACAGAATTGACCAACCGAGAAAAGATTGTGATTGAGACCTTCGATGTAGTAAACCCTTTTGATCGTGATATTTCCTTGAACCAAATCTCCATAACCAAGAATTGGAACAAATTGATCATTGCCAAAACGAACGGTACCCAAGTATTTTTCCATAAAATTGCACAACAGAGATAGATTGCCCGTCATGTGCTTTGTGCATCCAAAGTCAACAATGAATAGGATGAGTTGAACAATCTGCAAGAGAATTAGAAGATATGGAATACATACAAATTGGATCCTAAAGTGTTTTTGGGATTTTAAGACATAAGTTATCCAGATACATTACTACGGAAAAACTAACTTTCTTATCACACTTTCGTTCCTAACTTTAGGTAACCCATTCCTTTTTGGTCTTAGGAACCCATGGTAATATGCTGATGGGCAATGTTGAGCTATCCACCATTTCCATGCTAATTAGTCTTCTTACACAACATCCTATAGTAACCTTTGAATTTGCGTAATGAGTGGATTCTGATGCAACTGTTTTCTTATGGGGTGTTGCCAACAGATTTGTTACTTTACTTTTGGGTTTTTTCAGTACTAATAGTCAAGTACATAAGCTTCTTAGTTCTAGCATTCACGTTTTTAAAACTAAAACACAAGCATCATGATTCAAATATAAACACACATTTCACACAAGAAGCACAACAACATTAACATTCGAAGTTCTGGAATTTAAAACTGTCATTACACCAGTTACAGACTTTGTTTGATTTAGAAATACCAAAATCCAAGGGTTGGGTTTTCTTCTACTATCCTGTCTCTTAAACTTCACATGACCAGTGTTTGGCACGACCTTATCTTTCATTTGATTGCTCCTAAGCAGTGGTCTGCTAACATTATTTTGAGCACTCCTGTAGATGTAGAATAACGCGAGGGATTAGTATTCCTAGAAGTCTAATTCAACTATGGTGCTCTAGTTTGTGTGGTACTACTTGCAATTCGATACATGCCTGGTTTAATCACATTTGTGTTTCTTACAGCTGGCTTTGCTGTTTGAGGAAAATTCTATGGAGTGACCGGTTTTGAATAAAACCAACTGACACATTAGTTTTTAAAACAACTTTTTCTTGCAAAATATTTTCTCTCAAGAGAGTCTGAAAACGGAGCCGATTTTCCTAAAACTGATGGTTTTGGAATCCTTTGAGCATTTGGTTGTCGAACAACAGATGGTTTATCAAACTTAGTATCCACAGATTTTCCTTTGCATTTTTCAATGAGTTTATTTAACTCACTTATTGCAATGTTCTTGTCTTGCAGTTGAGCTTTTAAATCTTATATTTCAAAATATTGTTCACGTTCCTTCCAAAATACATTTGACGCCTTTTCTTTGTAAACTGTGTCATTTTTCAGTTGTTCTTGACATTCTAGTAAAGCGATTTCAAGAGAAATGGAGTGTTTTTCTAATTTAGCAAAACTCTGTAAAAGCTCAGTGTAAATCTCATTAACTTGACAAATTCAGTTTGTCAGAAAGCTTTTTTGCAAGACATTGACACATTCCCTGACTTTATGAAGATATAACATTGAAAATTCAGTGATCTCATCTAAATCATAAGATGAAGATTGCGAATAAGAACACATAACATCTTTAGACACACTTCTTGCAAAAGCATATCATACATGATGGAAAATTCTACCTATCCAGATTCAAGTTCATCAAGTCATCTTCACGAGATCAACGTACTTTAAATCTGCAAAGCATTTCTGCTTAAGTTCCATGCACAAATGCGAACTATCATTCTGAGTCTTAAGGGCAAGGGGCATCCAAACATGTCTTAAGTAGGATTTCCATATCTTTGCGCATTGGTACGAAGATGAAGAAGGTCGTTTTGAATGTTTTACCAATGCTTGATTGACAATTCTTTCTAATGATAAAGTTATTTGTCATGACATTAATAGCTTTGTCTACATTTGCTTATTGATTTAGACACAGGTAAGAAATCTATTTTGTTGAAAATATTTTGGCTTTGTTTCACAATGATTTATCTCTACATTTCTTCTTATTTATATGCATGTGCAAACTGAATTTCATAATGCTAATCGGGGGTTTGAAAAATTCATAAGACTATTTAACTTTGTGTAGTCAAAAAGATATCACTCATCTTATTCAATTTTGATCGACTCTCTTACTTCAAAGTCCTGAAGTCTCTTCCTATCGGGGACGAGTCTGTTTGCAGGATCAGATTGGTCATGTGGATCAGCATACAAACATGGTACTCATTTTGAGCCTTTTTGAGTACATGGATTGGCAAAGGTAGGTCTCCGTTTGTAAAACAATTTCAATTCAAAAACTTTATCTTTTTTCCATTGAAATCATTTTGTCATATCTTTTTCTCCTTAAGCCATCAAATCCCGTTATTACCTTTGGTTTTCTCCCTTGACAAGACCTTCGTAATGTGACTTGGTATGACCAACAAAATTTCGTAGGCTTTCACTTTCAAACATTCTTTTATGTCAATTTCTTTTTGAGCAATTAGTCCTAAGCTCGTTTAACTTATGTTCAAGTTGTCATAGACAACTGTAACGATCATTAAAGGCCTTGAACCTCTCAAACTCAGTTTGTTTATTTTGAAGTGCAACTAAGCAACTATCCCAAATACATTAGATTCTCTTAGAGTTCAACTAGTTCCGCCAAGAATAAGATTTGCACTCAGATAACTCTTGATCAATGTTGCCACTTGGCTTTCTTTAATAGCTTTTGAATCTTTTTATTTTCAACAGACATCAAGTTTTAAATTAGCAATTAAATTAGCAAGTGCAACATGCTTATCATCACATTCTACATCATTTTGGTCATCCTAAATATCATTATCACACATATCCGGTGAGGCAGGAGTAACATTACTATCATCCGTTTCCATTACACATGTGTTACTAATGGATTCAGATTGGTCAAAATGTTGTATGTCATTGGCAAACACATTATCGTCAGTATCATATTGTACATTTTTCCAATGCTCATAAATCACTTCCTGAGGTCTTGCATAGGAACCTCCTTGATCTTTGCCATGTAACTGTAATGTGCTTCCAACTATTGTTCATCAATTTCTTCATCCATGTCTACTAGCTAGTCAGATTGCTCTGCTTGAAGTTGAACACCTTTCTCAGCTTGTTTACATAGCAACATCTTTTCCTTGTGATACGTGGAGTCTTTAACCCTTTTTGGCTTTCTGAATTCCTATAGCTTAATACCAAATTCATACAGGTAAAACACTGTATCCCAGACTGTTGCACTACTTGACCACCTACAGTTTCTCTAGCCCCAACAACATCACTGCCCTCTGATTCCCAAACTGTCCAGTCTGATTGTCATTCTTGTACCTTGGAGTAGTATCCACATTCTTGTTTCTGGTGTTTGAGGAAGTCTAAGGTTGTTTGTTGTAGGTTTGTTAGAGTATGAAGACTTTGCAATGAGACCAAATTTACTGAATGTCTTTAACTTCTGAGCTTGTTCCAGGATCACTGTCTTCTTCAGAAAGCTGACTCAGATGGTGGTGTGATTTGTTTTGGCTACTCTTTGCCTTTGTATCTTGTAGTTGCATGAATCTGGTTAGGAAGTGAAGCTTTTGATGTGGTGCATATGATTTGTGAGGTTTTGATGTTTGATAATAAGGGTCTTGAAGTGTTTGTGCAGTAGCAACAAGTGTTAATGGGTTAGCATTCTTGGCCATTCTTTCAGCACGGAGTTCATTAACTTCCTTTTGGTATTGTTTTAGAATGTCAAATCTTGATCATTCTGGTTGAAGTTGCTAAAGAATTTGAACATTGACTTGCATCGATTCAACTGACAAATTGTTTCTGATCATTCATTTATCATTTGTAAATCTTGTGTAGTAAGACTTCATTGTTTTCTCCATCGTGAGAGGTGAATGACCAAACTCCCAAATATGTTTGGTCCTTGAACATCTGAATAATTGAGTGATTCACCTTGTTGTAGTCTTTTGATGGCTTCCTACATTTCTTGAGCTGTCTAGACATGCATCAACATTAGTATATTTCATCACAATCCAGTCAATATTAAATGAAATCGCTCTTTTCTGATCAAAATAGCTTTGTTCTCAGGAGTCATATTCGAAACAGTCTCGAGTTGTTTGTTCAGGACGATGGAGATCCTCTGTTAAGGAACACTGGTGTTTGTGACAATCGTTGGAGTGTAGGACCTTTAAGAATGCACTTTACCGTAAGCATCACCTGTTGGTCTGTATCAATGATCATAAAACCGTGATCGCCATTGTGCATATCCGTCCAGTTGCAAGCATTGGTGGACGATCCCTTGAACCTGCTGCCATTATGGTAGTTGATCAATTTGACTGCGGTTGTGTGAAGTTACAATTGAGTTGTTCATGAGAAAGATTGACGAATTATGAAGTGAAAAATGATTGAAGGATCTTAAGTGTTATGAAGTGTTGATTGGATTTGTGATTAATTGAAAGTAATTAATTTCCACGGGATTTTACAAGTCAAAGATTTAAACCAAGAAATTGAGTTCCTTCGCGGGATTTTACAAAATCAAGAGAAAACCATGAAAAGTTAATTGTTGTTGTTAAAGTTTGTTGATTATGTTCTTGTAGTCGAAATAAAAGTCTCAAAAGTCCTCGTAATTAGTCCATGGAAGTTTGTTTGTCTGAGAGATGTTTTGTATAAACGTGATTAATATATATTCCCAAATTCGGTCAAATACCACCTGATGCGCGGATGAGTAACGTTTTCAATGTTTTGATTAAACGGTGATTAATATATATTCTCAAAACGCAACTATCTTTGATCAAAACACATTGTATAAAAATTTTGGGCAGAGTAACGTTTAGTCAAAACGCAATGAACTTGATCAAAACGCAACGAGTCAAAATGCAATGAACTTGATCAAAACGTAATGAGTCAAAACGCAATGAACTTGATCAAAACGCAATGAACTTTGACCAAAACGCAACAAGAACTTTGTCAAAATGCAGTGACGAATAAACTTCAAACTAGCTCGATTTTACCCATTTATCCACGAACTAAGCTATAGAACCTTAATAAGTGATACAAGGGATTGTTCTAAACATAAAAGTACACAACTTTAGTCATTTTAGCCACGAAATAAAGATCAAACCATGATGTTTCTTGTTTTTCTAGTTCGAACAAAAACAACAACAAAAATACACGAAATTTGATTTTTAAACCACGAATCAAACACTAAACACCTGAGGCTCTTGATACCAAATGTCAGAAACCCTTAATCACTTCACTTCATTACTTGTTGCTCGAATACAAGAAGAAAAGAGAAGGAAAATAGAAGAAATTTAGAGAGAGAAACAAGAGAGAGAAAATGGAAAGTTTACTTGGAATATCAAAAGTTTACAAATGAACCAACACCCTCTCCTTCCTTGGAGAGGGGTATTTATAGTTAAGACTAAAAGGCTTGCATGCCTTTAGTAATTCTACGGGCCGGGCTCGGGTTTACTTGGGCTTTCGCCCGATACAATGTGACCGATTAATTTACAAATAAAGAGCCCCGTTTTACCCGTCGAGCCTAATTACAACGTATAATTAACTTAGTGACCGAGAACTTAATATAATTATGAACGAACTTCCATTGTTCGACTCAATATTTTGAGGATAACAGAAATGCGTCCGTTTACATAGTAGTGCGTTGTTATCTACCCGGACAGGGAAGTTCAGTCCCAATATATCTATTCACGGCATTCGCGCTTACTCAACCAGTACAGTCGGTTACAAGTAATTAACGGTTCATGATAGTGGGCCTTATGGCAAATAGAGGTACTTAGGCAATAATATATCAGGATAGCATACAGTTAGAAAATACTTGTATTCATGTTTATAGCATGTATCTCCCTATGGAGTTTAGAAAACATGTAAAGGTGGGACTATGAACTCACCTTGATAAGGTAGTTGATTGATTTGAAATTTAATTCAAATGGGAGTAAACAGCCTCGTCACGCAACCTGGGGTAATATGTCAAGTCTTAGTTCGATTGATTATATTCCAAAACATTATTTCATAAAGTTTAACGTAGATATTAATTTAGTTTATGGAAATATCGTAGCACTATTCGGGCTATCATAATCCAGAGGTCATGTAGTAAACGTTTAAGGAGCTAGGACACTTTAAATCGTAAATCCAACAACTCGTCAAAACATCTACCCAAATGAAAACCCCTCACATGAAATTCCCTAGAACGTGATACGTTATAAGTATTAAAATGATAAGATTTATCTTTTAAGTTCTTCAAAGCTAGTGGATGAAAAATTTATGTAAATATATACATAATTAGTTATAGAGTTCGATCGACAAATGTTAATCGACAATTGTGTCGGGTTTTTTAATAAAAATTGAGTCTTATAATTTATTTAAAAAATATTTTTATAATTTAATAATAAAAATATTACATTTATACCCTTAAGAATAAGGAAAATGCAAAATATACCCCTTGTATATAATTAATTACAATTTAACCTTTACTTTATATATTACACATTTAAACCTAACTTAAGAGGTTTTGACAAGATAAACCCCTGAAGTTTAACTTTAGGATAATTACATTTTTGGCCCGAAGTTTTAATAATTTCAAAAGTTACAATATATACCCTTATGCATGAAATGTTTTGCGTTTTAGTCCAAATTCCATAATATTTGTAAGTTTGATCTCAAAAATCAATTTTGTAGCTTATAGCTTATTACTATAAGCTAAAATAAGTAAGTTTTATGAGCTTGTAGCTTATGAAAAGAGCTTATGAGCTTAAAAATCCAAAATGGGCATGTTTGGTTTAGAAACAATAACCCGATGGGTTAGGGCTTTTAAGATTAGTTTTAATGATTATAAAAGAGGATAAGTAAGATTATAGAAATAGATTATTACAACATCTTATAGCTTTTAGCTTAGGGGTTAGAAAAATGGATTTTAGGGTTATTTAGGGCACGGTTTGGTTTAGGAAAACCAAACAAATGGTTTTATGGTTCAAGGCTTATACAAGAAGCTTATACATGATCTAATAGAGCTTATTAAGGATTTAAAACAAGACAAGAGCTTATGGAACAAGGTGAAGACTTACTAGAGCTTGAAATGGGTCGAAATTGCTTATTATAACTTGAAAACTTGGAGATGAACTCAAGAACTTCTTTCCTTCTTAACTTTGACTTCTACTTAGCTTAATCTTCCTTACTTCTCTTCTATTTCTTGGCTAGATCATAGTTTTGAGGTGGTGTTTAGTTTGAATGGTGAGTTGTGATAGTTTGCATGTATGCGTGTATATATAGTGCAAAAGGAAGAGTAGGGACCAAGTTTAGAAGAAGTGGTGACCAAGTAGGCTTGGAGTGGTGGCCAAGACTAGCTAGGTGTGACTAAGGAGAGCTAGGAGGTAGCATGGAGAGGTGTATAGAGGTAAGGGGGGGGGGGCTAACCAAGGAGGTGACAAGGGTTTTGCTTGGAGCTTAAGGGTGCAAGTAGCTTACAAGGAGGTGGTGAGGTGGCGAGGTGCTTAATCTTAGAGCTAAAGGGTGGTGACAAGTGGTTGATGAGAGGTGATGTAGGCAGGTTTGACCATAGTGTAAGGGGGATAGCTTGGTTTAAACACTTGTTGAGCTATTTAGGGGTGACAGGTTCGATTAGTTTTTCGGTTAGGTGTTTTAGTTTTAGGACGCGTAGGTATGAAAATGAGGAAATAATGTTTTAAATATATATGCTTAGGGAGTTGTAACTCCAGCCTAAAAGATATACGAATGCCTTAAGATTTTAGAGTGAAATGAGCTAGTTTGTATTCTATGCTTGTCTGGATTGTACAATGAGCTCAAATGAGTTGTACTAGGGTTTAGGAGGGAATTATATTCAAATATTATACATAGATAACTTGTACACTTGTCTTATAAGCTTGAACATTTGTATTATATGTAAACATTACATATAGTTAGGGTTTGATATAAACGTTAACATTAAAATCCGTTTTGGATATAACGTTATGGAAAGTTCTTTAAATGGATAATGTATGATAAAATGGTGATTAAAACATATTGCTTGACATATTATAACGTTTACTTGCTATAAACGTTGATGAAATTGGCATTGGTGGTTGCGTGAGCTCATTTACTTTGATAATGTAAGTTACGTTACATTATGGATGGAATAAAGCAAAAATATTCTCGTGAAAATGGTTGCATCTAATTTAATAGATGGAAATTACACTGAGGAAAATTGCATCTAATTTAATAGATGGATAATTACATAGATGAAAATTATGGGTTGTTATAGTCTCCCGACCTTAATAGAAATCTCATCTCGAGATTTAGTTTGATGTTTGAGTGATGTTTGGAAATAGATATGGATATTTGGCACGAATTTGATCTTCGCATTCCCACGTAAATTCTGGTCCTCTTTTAGAGTTCCATCTTACTTTGACTATATGAATGCGACTTTGTCTTAGTTGTTTGACCTCTCGGTCCATAATCTCTATGGGTTCTTTAACAAAATTGAGTTTGTCATCGGGCCAAAGCTCTTTCATTGGAATGATAAGGGATTCGTCAGATATGCATTTCTTTAAATTAGAAACGTGGAAGGTACTGTGGACATTACTGAGTTCTTCAGGAAGCTCAAGTCTGTATGCCACTGGGCCGACCCTATCAAGGATCTTAAATGGTCCAATGTACCAAGGGTTAAGCTTTCCTCGCTTTCCAAATCGGATGACACCTTTCCGAGGTGACACTTTTAACATAACACGGTCTCCAACTTGGAATTCCAAAGGTTTTTTTGCCTTATAATGCCATAACTCCCTTTGTCGTCTCTTGCATTTGCAAGCGTTGTCAGAATTTGTACAATCTTTTAGTGTTTCATGGATTGATCCTGGTCCTGTTAGTTGGTACATCTCTAACTTCGCCCACAAATAGGTGAATGACACTTCATCCAAAAAGGCCTCGAATGTTATGCTTAATACTCCATGATAACTGTTATTAGAAAGAAAATTCTAACAAGTGGTAAGTGTCACCCCATCATTTTCCAAAAACTTAACACAGCTCGAAGCATGTCTTCGAGTGTTTGTATCGTTCTTTCATTCGGTCCATCATTTGTGGATGATATGTCATACACATGTCTAATTGAGTAACCACAGCACCTCATTTGACTGCCAAATCTGATGAGGAATGACTGTCACGATCCGAGATGATGGATATCGGCACTCTATGCCGTGCTTCAAGCACTTGTGTCCAATTTAAAACAAGTAATGGTTTCAAAACTCACGGTTTTGTAAATAGATAATCAATGTTCTCAAAACATTTAGTAAGCAATTCAATCTTCAATAATTCCAATGGTAAACCACCATTTATCAAACATGTATCAAAATCATGTAATAAGCAAGCCAAAGCTTTAGTGAAAACAATTCATGTAACGCTTAAGTAGTAAAAAGAAATATTTTACTTAGTAAAACAAGCATGCGAAAACCATTAAAAGAGAAAAGGTGGGGCTATGAACTCACCTTGATTGAAGACCACAGTCAATAATCAATCAATTACGAAGCGTCACCGATAACGAACTCGACCGCGACCTATAATTATGTCGCTCGGTTACTATATAATAAAGTACGACCGAATGATGCGTACATCGCAATGATAGAAATAGTATAAAATACACATGATATAGAATCCACTTGCGCCTTAGATCATAAAATCCACAATATTAGTTGCGATCGTTCATTTATTTATACATACATCCTAAACAAATACTTTCTATTTTAAGAAACTTTCTATTTAAGGAAAGTACCAATTGGAAAGATTACCATTTTTGGATAAGCCTCGCATCCAATATATTTGTAAAAAATATTTATTTATCTCGTCGAAATTTCGACTTTGCAATATGTTATTAATTACCCAATCGGGATTTATGTCCCCGTATAATTACCAAAGTTACTATTTTTATAATTTTATCCGTTCAATAAACCTCGTTAACCTCTAACTTTTGTTTATATTCGTAAAAATAATAGCGTTTATTATTTTTATAAACGTTCAATAAGTCTTGTATTAACCCGTTGACTTTTTAAAGTCAATATTTGACTTTCTTTGACTTTTATACTTATATTTTTCTTTACCCAAATCTGACCCGCGCCAAACGACCCTCTAAATCACATTTTCACGACTCGGTCAAAGAAGAAATTTTATGCAAAACGATATTCCGGACAACTTTTTAGTTTTAGTCGAGACCCGAAACTCGACAGAAAATGACCAAAACGCCCCTGCAAGAATCTGCTGGAACTTGACTATTTTAATAAAAACGCAACAGTTTGACCATCGGTTTTGACCCGCTATATCACATTTTCGTGACTTTGACCAAAAAGAGATATTATAGAAAACGTCATTCCGGACAACTTTCGTGTTTCGCCGGAAGGCTGAAACGGACTCGAAAGTGCTCAAAACGCCTATTGAAAATCTGGACAGAACCTATTATTTCTATAAATAGCTGAAACAAAATTTATAAAAATTCAAACTTCTTTTGGCCATAACTTCTTCGTTATTAAGAGTTACGGGACGTTCGAATTACCGAAACGAACATAAAAATAAGCTCTTTCATATTCTTAAATCAAAAATCAGTTTTGATAAATTTTCGGACCTCGTTTTCCGTGTCAAAGTTTCTGCTCGTTTTTATACTTTTCAAAACACATCAAAAACTCATTTTTATCTTCCATTCCAACTATAATATGTCTAATATGACATATAAACAATACATGATCCAATCAAGCTACCCCCAAATTCATCACACGCATTCACGAAACAATCGAATCAAGAAAATGACAAAATGAACATAAAAGAATGCTTACAAAGCTCACAAGAGCTAGATCGGACTCGATTTGTTCCTCCCTTGTCCTAGCCGAACTCGAACCACATCCCAAAACTAAAACCGAACATTTTTCAATTGAACCGAGCTTGAAATATTAATTATCCATCCAAGAACAAGCCCATTACCAACGAAACCATCGCGAATCTAACTCGAACTCTAACTAGCAAAATACCGTTGCATTGTCGTATTATATTTTTAGTGGAGGAAAACGTGAAATTAAACGAGGGGATTCGGAAAATATAAGTTGTTCGGGTTGCATGTAATTTTTCCGGCGACCACGGCGGTTTCCGGCGGCGGTGACCGGCGGCCGACGGCGACAGTGGCGGTTTCCGATGACCGGAAAAGTTTTCCGGTGGTGGTGGTGGAGCTAGAGAGAAGTGTGGTGTTTTGTTGTTATTAAAATGAAGGAATGGAAGTAATTCATTTATATAGTTCACTTATTTTGAGCTTTTGGCAAATAATAGGTCTCCCTTCCTTTTATCTGTATATTTTTTGCACATAATACTTTTACTTAATGTTCAAAAAAACGACAACCATGGCTCAGGGGATGGACACTTCTGAAATTATTTTTTTTTGTCAAGCTTAATTTAGTTTAAAAAACATTCTTAACCCACCTTAAGAGAGCGCCGTCCCGGTGCTCAATTTGTTTTGTTCGTCCTTGATTTACTAGTGATTAGATGAGTGGATATACCTAGGTCATCGCCGAGGTTCCAACAAAAATTTGAGTGAACAAAGGTCAAAGTATAGGATATATGCAATCGATATGAGCGAATGAATCAAATGTAATGAGAATCTTCAAACGAAAGGATGGAATACATGACTCGAGGAAAAGCCATTGGAACGAAGAATTTAACAAGTCATCAATTCTTGAAAGTGGTTAATGATTTATTACTATTAAATTATCAAGTTCGCGGCGGTCGATACACATTCGGAAAAATCCATATAACAAAGCACGAGTCGAAAGAAATTCATAGCCCAAGGAATGATTCATACGGACGAACACACGCTATGTCGGATACACATAAGCCCACTCATTTATAATTTGTCACTTACAAAAAGAGGCGTCCCAATCCTTGTAAGTAAGAATTTATAAACTTATGGTTCGGTAATTTATAATTTCCTTATTCAAATGAAGAAGCGTCCTAATTCATTTCAATAAGACGATTATAAATCATCCTACTTAGGCATGGCCGACACGAAACGCAATATCAAAACAATGCTACAATAAGTAATAAGGAGTGTCTTCTTGACGGCATGATTCTTCAAAATCATAACAAGTAACGAGAGGAATAATAAGACGTTAGTCAAACGTGTTCCAAAGTCAAGTGCCAAAATACGGCACGATCCTAGGTGATAAGATAAAATCGTACTCCCATCAACTGGAAGATTTCAGAACAATGGATTACAAACACAACATACGCGATTCAAAAGCATAAGAAGAGTGTTCGGACTCGGAGTCGAACAATAAAATAACTAGTGGAATTGACAAAGTACACCGAATGTCAATATTATCAAAAAGGAAATAAATAAAGTCACGTTAATGTTTCAGAGATCACCGCAACGCTCATATAATATTGAAGTAAAAGAACTTATTAAGACTTACCATAGTACTATGCACATATGTACGAGTATCTATATATAATACTAGTATTGACGTTCGAGGGAGAAAATAAGAAAACAGGAAGTACGCGATAGTCGGAGTAAGCAACGTATATATATATAATCGGCCGATATAAGGCAAACAGTATGACGTCATAAGATAGACGTATGAGAGCAAAATAATAACCAAGCATTATATATTCATTATTAATATAATATCAATAAGCATGCAAAAGGGAGCATATAAGTTACCTGGGAGCAAGTGCGCGCGGATATCGGACAATGGTGAATGACTCTTAAAATTTTTCGAAAAACGGTTATAGTCTAGGGTTTTGAAAACGACCTAGTTCGCTATAACGAGTGCTCTGATACCAATCTGTCACACCCCCATAAAATCACAACGCAGCGGAATACCACTTTGGGGTGCCACTTCATAGTATAAAGTACAAGTTACAGTAAACGACCTCAAAAGGGACGTTTGATAAAATGTCACATTCGATTTAAATAAATCAGAGTAAATTTAGGTCCCACTAATTTATAATTTAACAAGATTACCAGATTTCAATCGTGACTCATTTTGTCTATCTAAGGAAAAATAGTTATCGAATGTGAAGAAAACCGAGTCCTTTAAGTTTTGATATCCACGCGACTCAAATGCTCCCAATGCTCAGCTAGCAATATAATAACCTGAGAAAATACATGCAAAAACGTCAACAATAATGTTGGTGAATTCATAGGTTTAAGTAAAAGCAGTATTGAAATAGTTCAAGAAATATTTCTGTAAGAAAAGTAGCGTTACAACATTTAGAAGAATTGTTATCGAAATCCAAGTAATGTTTCAATAAATCAAGTAATGTTCAATAGTGGACCACAAGGTTTAAGATCAGCCAGCGACAGTATTTCAAAGTATAATTCAACAGAATACATTGCAACGAATACAATGTATAAATCTTGATTGCATTGAGCTCATGACACCGAAGCCTTGACGTTAACACATATCTTGTATGTAATTCATGTTGCCCCATAACTAGGTATTATTGCCTTATACCTAACTTCTAAATACAAATTGTCCGTTGACTGGGTGCTCGAAAGGATTCGATTCAGACCCCCGGACAGGGCTGTCAAACCCAATAGATCTATTTATTTGTACTAGCGCTCACCCATTATAGGCAATTAACAGTTCATGATGTGGGGTCTTTGGCAATAACTACTCATGCAATTGACCTCATATTTGGGTCCAGCATACCATAAAGTTTCTTGTGTCCAGTTTATAATAGAAATCATGTGGTAGACAAGTAAAAGCTTTAGTAAAAACATTCATGTAACGCTTATGTAGTAGTAACCGATAAGTTATTCGGTAAAACAAGCATGTATCAAACATGTATTAGAAATCATGTGGTAGATAAGCAAAAGCTTTAGTAAAAACATTCATGTAACGCTTATGTAGTAGTAACCGATAAGTTATTCGGTAAAACAAGCATGTATCAAACATGTATTAGAAATCATGTGGTAGATAAGCAAAAGCTTTAGTAAAAACATTCATGTAACGCTTATGTAGTAGTAACCGATAAGTTATTCGGTAAAACAAGCATGTATTCTCACCCCAAAAATAGTTTAAGAAAACCATTAAAAATGAAAAGGTGGGGCTATGAACTCACCTTGATTGAAGACCACAGTCAATAATCAATCAATCACGAAGCGTCACCGATAACGAACTCGACCGCGACCTATAATTATGTCGCTCGGTTACTATATAATAAAGTACGACCGAATGATGCGTACATCGCAACGATAGAAATCGTATAAAATACACATGTGATGAGAAATCCACTTGCGCCTTAGATCCTAAAATCCCACAATATTAGGTTGCGATCGTTCTTTTATTTATATCATACATCGCTTAAGCGAATACTTTCTATTTTAAGAAACTTTCTATTTTAGGAAAGTTACCACATTTGGAAAGTTACCATTTTTGGTAAGCCTCGGCATCCAATTATATTTGTAAAAATATTTATTTATCTCGTCGAAATTTCGACTTTCAATTTGGTTATTAATTACCCATATCGGGATTATGTCCCGTATATTACCAAAGTTACTATTTTTATAATTTTATCCGTTCAATAAACTCGTTAACTCTAACTTGTTATATTCGTAAAAATAATAGCGTTTATTATTTTTATAAACGTTCAATAAGTCTTGTATTAACCCGTTGACTTTTTAAAGTCAACATTTGACTTTCTTTGACTTTTATACTTATATTTATCTTTACCCAAATCTGACCCGCGCCAAACGACCCTCTAAATCACATTTTCACGACTCGGTCAAAGAAGAAATTTTATGCAAAACGATATTCCGGACAACTTTTTAGTTTTAGTCGAGACCCGAAACTCGACAGAAAATGACCAAAACGCCCCTGCAAGAATCTGCTGGAACTTGACTATTTTAATAAAAACGCAACAGTTTGACCATCGGTTTTGACCCGCTATATCACATTTTCGTGACTTTGACCAAAAAGAGATATTATAGAAAACGTCATTCCGGACAACTTTCGTGTTTCGCCGGAAGGCTGAAACGGACTCGAAAGTGCTCAAAACGCCTATTGAAAATCTGGACAGAACCTATTATTTCTATAAATAGCTGAAACAAAATTTATAAAAATTCAAACTTCTTTTGGCCATAACTTCTTCGTTATTAAGAGTTACGGGACGTTCGAATTACCGAAACGAACATAAAAATAAGCTCTTTCATATTCCTAAATCAAAAATCAATTTTGATAAATTTTCGGACCTCGTTTTCCGTGTCAAAGTTTCTGCTCGTTTTTATACTTTTCAAAACACATCAAAAACTCATTTTTAAGCTTCCATTCCAACTATAATATGTCTAATATGACCTATAAACAATACATGATCAAATCAATCGACCCATAATACGATCTAACCTATTCACGCAAGATTTCCCCAAATTCATCACATGCATTCACGAAACAATCGAATCAAGAAAATGACAAAATAAACATAAAAGAATGCTTACAAAGCTCACAAGAGCTAGATCGGACTCGATTTGTTCCTCCCTTGTCCTAGCCGAACTCGAACCACATCCCAAAACCAAAAACCGAACATTTTTCAATTGAACCGAGCTTGAAATATTAATTATCCATCCAAGAACAACCCACTTACCAAACGAAAACACTCGAATCTAACTCGAACTCTAACTAGCAAAATACCCATTGCATGTCGTATATTTTTAGTGGAAAACGTAGAAAATAACGAGGGGATTCGGAAAATATAAGTTGTTCGGGTTGCATGTAATTTTTCCGGCGACCACGGCGGTTTCCGGCGGCGGTGACCGGCGGCCGACGGCGACGTTTCCGGTGACGGTTACACTTAAACGGATAAACTGCCTAAATCATCTTAAGATTAACAAGAACGAGAAGTTGCGAATCG
>BQNB010003095.1:34134-90333 GCA_026074375.1 Tanacetum coccineum | reverse complement strand
TTATATCTAACTAAGGAGTTAAAGATCTGTTCAAGTGGGATCTACAAGTGGTATCAGAGCGGGTTGAAGCTTTGATCTAGAAGAAACTATCAAGAAGAATCCTTTACTCACAAGGAAGAGATGGCTCCTATGGCTCTTTCAGACTCTGAGGTAAAAACTTGTTCAAAAACATGTCTGAAAAACCATGAAACTCTTAAAACTCAGTATGATAAGTTAAGAATAGAGCATAATAAAACTGAGTTTGATCTGGCAAATTATAAAAGAGCCTTAGCCTCTGTAGAAGAACAACTTGCCTTCTACAAACAGAATGAGGTCATATTTACTGATAAAATAGCTGTACTAAAAAGTGATGCCTCATTCAATGAAGCAGAGATTATTACTCTTAAGACAATTATAGAGAAACTTAAGAAAGAAAAAGAGGATAATCTGCTTAAAATTAACAACTATGATAATGCCACTAAGAGTTTAGATAAAGTGATAGGAAGTCAACTGATAGATAACAATAAAAAGGGTTTGGGGTACAATGTTGTTCCACCCCCACCTACAGGCTTATTTGCACCTCCTACCATTGATTTGTCTTACTCTGGCATTGAGAAGTTTAAGGAGCCTGAATTTGAAGTTCTGGACCTAAGGTAGTAAGATGTTATAATGGTGACTCCTAATTATTGAAGATTGGGAATCAGACAGTGATGATGAAGATGATAAGCCTAAGCCTAAGGTTGTGAAGAAAACAGTTGAGTCCAAAACTGTTAAACAAGATGTGGTGTCAGATGGTAAGTTAAAGAAGAAAACTGTTTTTCCTATGGCGGCTAGATGAAGGTTGTTAAACCTAAACAACAAGAAAAACCAGTTAGGAAACCAGTGAAGTGTGCTGAGATGTATAGATCACAAAAACCTAGAGGGAATCAAAGGAATTGGAATAATCTTAAATCCTAACAACTAGGGAGTGATTTTGTGATGAACAATAAAGCTTGTTTTGCTTGTAGAAGCTCTTTAATTCCCAACAATTGTTGGGAATTAAAGAGCTTTTACAAGATAATGTTGTTGAAGAACTTAGTACTGCTAGTGTATAAGTTAGTGCTGCTGATGGAAGATTAATGCTGCTGAAGAGTTAAAGCTGCTGCAAAGATAAGAGTGATTCAAGTCAAAGCTGTTGAAGAGACTACAACTGTGTGAAGAGATAAGTATGAGTTATTTTAAGAAAAGATTATTGATTAATAGATAAAGAATACTTGTATATCTTTTAGTATGAGTAAGATGTAATTATAGTTTGGACTATGACTCCTTGTGTTTTAAAAGGTGATCTAAGTCATAGAAATACATAGAACATATCACCATACTTATCATACACTCTCTTGATCATAGCTTCGAGGTTGTAAACCCTAGTACTAAGATAGAGTACTCGTATTATTATCATTAATAATATTGAAGCTTGTTGGTTATATTGTTCTTCCTACTACATCATTATTACTGTTTCATTGGTATTCTTCTTAGTGGTATAAACTAGATTCCGCATAGTTTATATCATATACACAAAGCTTCACACTTAGTACCTTTGGATTTATCCAAGGATACTAAACCTTATATCTAACTAAGGAGAGAAAGGTATGTTCAAGTAGGATCTACAATATACGTTCTGAGTTTGGCCAACGGTGGCTGGACAATTAATGTAAGAATGAGGACCACCACAAGTTTCGCAACTCGGTGTTACAGAATTAACTTGTTGGTTTATTTGAAGCATTTTCATTAAATTCTTGTTGATTTCTGCCATTTCAAGCTTAAGGGCTGCTATTTCCGGATTAGAAGAAGTGATAGAACTAGATGACTCACTCCGTTAGGCTCAAGTGTCCCAATCATTGTGGTGAGCGGTCATATTCTCGATGAGATCATAGCACTCTTCGGGTTGTCTTTTCATAAAAGTACCACTGGCAGCAGCGTTGATAGTATCACGATGCCTCATTGTTAACCTGTTATAGAAAGTATCTATTTGAGTCACGGGTAACATGTTGTGGTTAGGACATCGATCAATATAAAGCTTATAACGTTCCCATGCTTCGAATAACGATCCATCGGGTTCTTGATGGAAATTCATTTATATCATTCTCTAACTTGGTACAGCATAGAGGGTGGAAGTATTTTCGAGAAAATATTTTTGCCATTTGTTAAAGGTGGTGGATAGAATTCTTGGCAAAACGATCAAACCATTAGCGGCACGATGTTTCAAAGGAGTAAGGGACGAGATATAGTCGAAGGGCGTCATCGGAGACCCCATTCACTTTCATGCTTTGGGTGACATGCAAAAATTTGTCAAGATGCTTGTTGGCATCATCACCCGGTCCACGAAATGGACACGAATTTTGAACTTGTTGGATCATGTCATTCTTGAGTCCAAAATTGGTTGCTTGAATTGCAATCGGGGAATTGGTCTAACCACTGACCATCAAAGTTGGTTTGGCCAAACTCTCCATCGTTGGATGGCTGAACTGGTAAAACCATCTCCTCCTGCAGGAGGTGGTCCGTCATTACCGGCTCCTGTAGCGGCCATGTTGATTTCTTCAAAAGGATTTGGATTAACACGAGTTCTTCGAATTGAACGTTCGGGATCTTCAAGAGGTGGAACAAGAATTCTGGCAGATGATCGAGTGCTCATACACTAAAAAGAAAATATCAAAAGAGAAATTACACTAATTAATTTTTTTAGATTTTTAGCAATTTTTTCAAAGATTTATTTTAATAACGGACAATGAGATAAGACAACTTAAACCTAATAATCAACAAGCTTCACGGTAGCTCTCTAAAAGAAAAACGCACAAAGGAGCGGAGGAGTAGGAAAGCGCGAAGCTATTAAAAACCTTCTCCTTTAGGGTCGTAGTTCCTCGGAACAACCCTCCTTATACCCCTCTTATAGTTTGTTTAACTTTCAAAGGTGAGCCGTATCTCGCAAGTGACACAAAAGGCAAGTTTTTGATCTTTGGTTTGGAAACTTATTAATGATAATACTCAAAGTTGAGAGTATTATATAATTGATTCATTTTATTTATATATAAGGACAATTTTTTTATATTTTTGATTTTTCTTGTCTTATATATATAATAAAAAAGAAAAAGAAAATCTTTTTGTATTTTTTTTATTTTTATAAGAAAATAAGCAAAATAACTTCACACGGAAGGATCTTCAAAGCACTAATTGTCAAACGTAACGACAATCGTCTTACACTCCTCCCCGGTAGCGGCGCCAAAAATTGATTTCGATCAATTCATGTATATATATAAAAATAATACTTATATTAACCAAACCAAATCAAGTGACCCTTGAAAAGGTTTAAAGAAAGAAAATCAATGAAATCCGAGTAGTATATGATATTCCTGGGTCGTTTTTCCCCAACGAGGAATGCAATGGAAAGTCGAGAGTCGGTTTGATATTTGATGTTTGAATAACAAAGATTTTGATTGGATTTTCTAAATCTACGAAAAAGACAAATAAGGCATTAACAACTAAGGCAATTAACAAAGAAATCAAATAACGGGAATCCTGAAATGCGCGACTTAAGATGTAAATTATCAAAATTTTAATCTTAAAATGATTTTTTAACTTTTATAAATCCTAAATGACTAAAATGAGAGAATAAGCAAAGGCAAACCTAAAACGAAAGCATTTAAAGCTAAAAACACGAAGAAAACGAGAACGGGATCTAATCCTGTTCTTTAAAAAATTAAAATCTACAAATTTAGCCCTACGAAAGCAAAATTAATTTTCCTAAGTCCTAAATTGTAAAAGAAAATTTAAAAAAAAGAATTATAATTTTTTGACTTTTTAATAATTTTTTATGAATTAAAAACCATTTTGCTCTAAATTAAATATTAAAAATACTAATCTAAATCATAAAAATCTGAAAAATAAGCTGGGCCAAACAGCTTATCTAAATAAGCTGTTAATAAGCTTAAAAGGGGTTGAGGCTTAAATGGGTAAAAAGCTGTTAAAAGATTAATTGATGCAAAGAAAAACAGAAAAGACCCAAGGGCGAGTTGGTGTGTGGTGTGTGTGTTAAATATGTTGGTTGAGTGAGGGAGAGGTCTGAGGTTCGAGCCTTGCTCACCTTGACTTCTCCTACACTCATAATATATTTTTTTTGAAAAATTTCTTTTTTGAAAAATCTTAATGGCTTAAAAATAAGCAATTTTTGAAAAGGCACTTTTTATGAAAACCTAAAATAAGCTGGAAATAAGCACTAAGAAGTCGACAGAATGGCTTTTTACACTAAGTCTTAAAAAGGGCTAAACTGTTTGATCTTTTTAAACACAATAAACACAAAACTAAGCTAAATAAGCTAAAAAGGATAACTAGCCAAACCTAAAAAAACATTTATAAACAAAAATAAGTAAATAAAGTGAGCTAATATTAAGCTTTAAAGACAGAATGATCAAAAAGGCTTAAATACTTAACATTTCTAAGCTAAAAAAGCTAATAAGCTATGATAAGCTCTACCCTAAACTAAATAAGCTAAAATGGCTTACAACTAACCTAATAAGCAAGTCTAAACATAAATGAGGCAAATTCAATAAGCCAATAAGCTCAGAACAAGCAAATAAGCTTTTGGCTAAAAGTGAGAACCAAACAGCCTATATGGCACTTTTTGAGGTTATTTTTAAGCTACTTAAGGGATCCTTATGGCTTAAGGGATCCTTATGGCTTAATGAGCTTATTTTTAAGCTACTTAAGAGTTTGAAAATCAAATAAGCTATGAAAAAGTCTATGGAAAATGGCTGATTACACTCAGTATGTACTGATTAAAATCAGTATGTACTGAGTCTTGTTTTTGGAAAATTGGTGAATTATGCCCCTAGATTAAGCTAGAAAAAGCTGCTATAAACCTAAAATAAGCTAAAACAGATTGAGCCTATACTACTAACTACTTGTACAAGAAAGATCATCAGCCAAAACATACTTTAGCTTATCTAAATTTGCAATTGAAAAATTAACTTTTTAAACTTAAAATGAACTAGACATATTTAAATACCAAAACCACAAGTGACAAGGAACACTTAATCTACTCCTATCCTACTGCATTCTCAACCCAAAAACAAGCATGATAATAACATTAAATAACCAGTTATCAAACTCTACCACAATAAGCAGTTTAGGAAAAATTTAAACCACAGATTCCAAGCATTTAAAGTATATCTCTTAAAACCGAGTTTTGAAACTTAAAAACTTATGAAAACATTCCTTAAAACCTTAGAAAAGCTTATCAAATTCAGTTTTGAAAACCAAGTGTCATCAAACAGTAGTAACATGGGTTACTACTGCTTGACCCAAACACCCCTTAAAAACCTGTTTTAGCATTTAAACTTGTTAGAGACTGTTTTAAGCTAAAGTTTTCAAGAACAGATTATGAACTCGCAATATTAAGGTCTAATAAGCAAATTCCAACAGAAAATAAGCACTTTTAAATAAGCAACCTCACTAAGCAGTTTAAAGCTAAAAAGATTTGGATTTTTGGCTAAATCTAAAATTAAGAGTTTTAAACTAAAGTTAAGCTATTAGCAATCTTAAAGATATAATAAAGCTTGACTTAAGCAAATTATATGAGAAATAAGCAATGCTACAGTAAATAAGCTGTAAAAGTAAAAAAAATGAGACTTACAAGGCCCTTGCTCAAAACAAGGCAATTAAGCTCTTAAGAGCTTTGCTCCCCCCCCGCCCCCCCGGGCACCATACTAGCTCTAGCTTGTTTAATTCACAGCTTGTTAAAAAACTATAAGCCCTTCCATTTTTTGGTTATCTTCAATAGCTTTTTGGAGTGATTTATTTGTGACTAGTTTCATTAAACAACATAAAACTAGAAAGTTTTCATTGTTTAAGTTATAAACAGCTTATAAGAGCTTATAAAGAGCTTTTGAAACTTTTTAAAGTAATGAAACAGTAGTAAGTAAAACAGGATTTTAAGGCATAAACTTAAATTTTCATTAAACTTAAAAGGAGTATAAGACTTTTAAAAGTAAAATTACAATAAGCTAAAAAGTAAATTAAATAAGCTGTCGAAAAAACTAGGTGCCTCATATGGGCTTACAAGGACCTATTTATAGAAAAGCTAAAAGTCTTGGACTTGGTCTTCATCTTTTGTCTTCTTTCCATGTGTGCTTCTTTTGTGAGAGAACTGAGCTTCAAACCCGAGTTGTGCTTCTTTTCCATTGATCTAAGCCCTTGATTTCACCTTGGAGCCCAATCCTTGATCTCCACCATTGATTTTGGTCTTTAATCTTAACGAATAGGAGTAGAGGGGATTGCCAACATGGCATTAAGCCCATGTAAGGTGGGGTTAGATTGGGATGGTGATGGTTTTGTTGTTTTGTTGCAGGGTGTAGGGGAAGAAGATACTAATAGGGTAATTTGGCGGGAAGGGGAGTTGGGGGTGTTTGTATCTGTTTTGGTGAAACAGGGGTAAAGGTTTGAAGGTTTGGCAAGATTGGCTCCTCAGGTTGTATAATGGTCTTGCAATTTCAGTCTTTGTGGTGTAGAAGTTTAGGGGTTTGGCAGAAATGACCCCTTCACTTGTATGTATCTATTGCAGCCATAGTCCATTTGTGGTGCAAGTTTGGGAGTTTGGGGGTTTGGCAAAAATGACCCCTTCACTTGTGTTTAGCTTTTTGCTTTGTATAAATAGCATAATGGGTTGACCCGGCCCATTAGATGGGTACGGGTGGGCCCGTTAAGTATTTCTTCGATTTCGGCTTTGTCTTGGTTGACTTTTTGGTTGACTTTGACTTTGACTTTTTAACCTTTTTACGCTCTTTTCATTCTCGTGCTCGGTTTTGTTGTTTTGGCTTTGTTTTTGTCCTTTTCTTAGGTATTCGTTACCTGCACAATATAAATGCAAAACCATACCACAATTAAATGTATTTTTGTTGTTTAGGTCTTTTAAGTTCCGTTTTTATAGGCAAAGGGTATGTGTAATTTAAACAAATTTACCAAAAATCCCCCATTCTAAAACTATTATCTGTGTCTCACGCTAAATGCTACAAGTAAACACTTAGAAAAACCAAGAATCTCAATCCCCCTTGACTAATTACCTAGAAAAGTAGCTAAGTGTTCATCAAGGGGAATTAAAGAATCATTAGCTTTGAAAAGCCCCGTTTTGACCATTTTTTTATATTTACACTAACTACCACTAATATTTTTGTATTTTTCTTTTTCTCAACTAACTAACATGTTTGGACTTTCGTTATTTTTATAACTTTAGGGTCATAGAACAAGAAGCGCCTATAGAATAATCTATAGATGTCCAAAGGATAAATTCATCGTCCCTGATTTTTCACTTGTCTAAACTAAGCTTAAAATGAAATCACCGTTAAATACAAGTAAAGATGCTAACACTACTCATATTTGTAACTTGTGAAACTTTTCACTCCCGACAATTATTATATCTTAGGTGAATGTGCCATTTCGAATTTCAACCATGGATCAACGTTTTGCAAAATTTCTATGCTTCACGTTCCACCCGAGAATAATGAGTTTGAAGGCGAGATCATCCCATGTAGCGACTTTCATCTCGGCACATCCCAACCTTGCGGCTAAGTGACCAGGCTTTTGACACCCCACAGAGACTAGTATCGAGACTCACGGACCTTCGGTTTCAAAAACTCTTAGGTTTCCCGTTTATACATAGCTTATTTAGAAAAATCACAACTCAAAATGAAATAGTCTTAGTTCGAAAGCATATTTAAATTTAAGAAAAAGAGATTTTCCCTATATTTATTAAATCACATATATTACACTTAACATTAACATAACCATGATGCAATTGAAATCCTCGACCTTTTTGAAGGCTGCAACATCGGTTGTGAGCCGGCAAGATGCAGCAAACTTTTATCGGTCTCGGATTATTATTCTTACTATGGGCTTTCTTTTGAAGACTGCCACATCGGTTGTGAGCCGGCAAGAGGCAGTAAACTTTTATCAGCCCACAGTTTATATTATTACCTTATTCATCATCATTTTTTTCTTTTTTTTCTTTTTTTAACTTTATACCACGATATATAGAGAAGACTTCTTTTTGGAAAATTTAAGTATAAATTTGAACTAAGACAAAAAATGTTATTGACTATATTTCAAAAATTGTTGATTTAAGTTTAATTTTCAAAAATAGCACGTATTATTAGTCCGGTTAGGAGCTTATGGGAGAAAAAGTCACAAATTACACTTATGAGGCTCGTTAGACTTCATATAATCCTTGTTTAGCATCAACTCTATACTTAACCTCTATCATTTCGTTCTTCGCAAAGATCCTGCGATGCTTAGTCTTAAAGTTAAGGAACAGAGCTAGAGTCACACGCTCGATCGAGTCAAAATTTATTCTTAATCTATCAAGCAAGAAAGTCCAAATTGTGACAAAACACTTATTTTATTTTTAAAAAAAATAAATTTTTTCATTTTTTTGGTATTTTGTGGTAAAAACAGGATTACATGAAAACAACGGCTGCAGGCATAATCAAATCGATAGATAACATTGTCCTCAATGTTTTAAGAAGGGTCTCTACGTAAATCTAAAGTCGTTTATTAAGTATGCTCAAAGATAAACGTTAGTGGATAAGATTAGGATATTGGATTCCCATAATGAAGCTGAGGATTTGAAGCTCGAGTGAACGAAGGACAAAACCACGAGCACGAGAGGCTTCAAAATCCGAGCAATCCTGGACAATAACACAAAACACAAAACACGAGAAAGGTAGAGGCGAGCCTCCTCACAACACACTTATTCATTACTATTAAACTACCATATTACTACTACGAATAAGCATGGGTTGCCACCCATAAAGCGCCTTGTTTTTGTTAACCGAGTCACAAGCTCGACTCGACCCCGAATTCAAGGGTCCATAGGGAAAGTTTAGAGTTCCGGGAGAACCATCGGTGGTGTGTCCCCTCCAAAGTAATGCTTAAGTCTATGACCATTCACCTTAAAATTTGGCCCGTCGGTTTGAGATAACTCGACGGTGCCATAAAGGAAAACTTGGGCAACGGTGAATGGTCCGGTCCAACGGGTTTTAAGTTTACCCAAGAAAATCTTCAATCGAGAATTAAAAAGAAGAACTCGGTCACCAACGTTGAAAACGTCGTTCTTCATTTTAGAGTTGTGGATCTTCTTTGTCTTCTCTTTGTAAATCAAAGAGTTCTCGTAGGCTTGATCACGAAGTTCATTTAATTCATTGAGTTGAACTTTTCGGTGATCACCCGCGGACTTAAGGTCAAAGTTTGCATGCTTCAAGGCCCAATAGGCTTTGTGCTCGAGCTCGATCGGTAGATGACATGCCTTTCCGTACACGAGCTTGTAAGGAGTACACCCGATGGGTGTTTTGAAAGCGGTACGGAAGGCCCATAGTGCGTCATCTAATTTATCCGACCAAGAGGCACGGTTCTCGCCTACGGTCCTTTCCAAGATTCTTTTCAAACCACGGTTGGAGACTTCTACTTGCCCACTAGTTTGTGGGTGATACGCGGTAGCAAGACGGTGAGTGACACCGTACTTAAGCATGACCTTTGCGAATTGGTCATTGCAAAAGTGCGTACCGCGATCACTAATGATAGCACGGGGAGTTCCAAACCGAGCAAAGAGAGATTTTAAAATTTTAACAACAACTCGGGCGTCGTTGGTGGGGAGCGCTTTCGCTTCAACCCATTTCGACAAGTAATCGACGGCCACGAGTATATACTTGTTCCCTCGTGAAGACGGGAACGGCCCCATAAAATCGATACCCCAAACGTCGAAAATCTCGCAAACTTGGATGGCATTTTGGGGCATTTCATCTTTTTGCGAGATTTTCTCGTGACGTTGATAAGAGTCACAGGGGGGTGGGGGGGGTTTTTGGGTGTGGGGGTTTTGTGGTGGGTTGGGGGTGGGGGGGGGGGTGGGGGGGTTGTTGGTGGGGGTTGGGGTGGGGGTGTGGCGGGGGTGGTTTTGGGGGTGGTGGGGGGGGGGGGGGGTGGGGGGTTGGGGGGGGGGGGTGGGTGGGTGTTGGGGGGGGGTGGGTGGGGGTGGGGTGGGGGGGGGGTTGGGGGGGGTGGTTGGGGGGGGGGGGAGGGTTGTTGGTTGGGGGGGGGGTGGGGGGTGTGGGGGGGGGGTGTTGTGTTGTGTGGGTTGTTGGTGGTGTGTGTGGGTGGGTTTGGTGTGGTGGGGTGTTTGTGGTTGTTTGGTTGTGGGGGGGGGGGGGGTGTGGGTGGTGGTGTGGGGAGTGGGGGGGGGGGGGGTTGGTGTGGGTTTTGGTGGTTGTGGTGGGGTGTGTTTTTGATGGGGGGGGGGGGGGTGGGGTGGTGGTGGGGTGTGGGTTGTGGGGGGGGGGGGTATGTTTGTGGGTTTTGTGGGTGGGGGGTGGGGGGGGGGGGGGGTTTTTTTTTTTGGGGGGTTTGGTTGGGGGTCGTGGGGGTTGGGGTTTGGTTTTTGTGAGGGGGGGGAGGGTTGGGGGGGTTTGGTGGTTTTTTTGTGGGTTTTGTTTTATTTGGTGGGGTGGGGTTGGTTGTTAGTGGGGTTGGGGGGGGGTTTGGGGGGTGTTTGTTTTGTTTTGTGGGGGGGGGGGATGGTGGTGGGGGGGGGGGGGTGTTGGGGGGGGGGGGTTGGTGTTTTTTAGTTGGTGTTATTTTGGGTTTGTGTTTGGGGTGGGTTATCTGGTGTGGGGGTGTGGTGGGGTTGGTGTTTGGATTGGGGTTTGGGGGTGTGTCGGTAATATTGTGGGGTGTGGTTTTTTTGTTATGTTGTGTATTTGGGGGTGGGGTGGGGGGGGGGGGGGGTGGGTTGGGGGTGGGTGGGGTTTGGGGGTTGGGGGGTTTGTGTGTGTGTGTGGGGGGGGGGGTGTGGGTTTTGTGTTGGTTTGTGGGTGGGTTGGGGGTGGGGGGGTGGGGGGTGGGGGGTGGGGTTGGTTGGTGGGGGGGGTGGTGGGGGTGGTTGTGGGGGTAGGGGTTGGGGGTTGGGGGTGGTGGTGGTGGGTTTGGGGGGGTGGGGGGGGTGTGGGGGTTGGGGAGGGGGTGGTTATTGGTTGCGGTGGTGGTTGGTGGGGGGGTTTTTGTGGGTTGTTAGTTTGGGGGGGGGGTGGTGTTTGGTTAATGTTTGGGTGTTTTTGGGGGGGGTGGGGGGGGTGGGGGGGGGTGTGAGATTGGGGGGGGGGGGGGTGGGTGTTTTGGGGGGGTTGGGGGGGTGGGTGGGGGGTGGGTTTGGGGGGGTGGGGGTGGGGTGGGGGTTTGTTGGGGTTTGGTGTGGGTTGGGGTTTTTGTGGGGGGGGGGTGTGGTGGTGGGGTTTTTATTTTTTTGGTATTTTTTTTATTTTTTTTAAGTGTTTTGTTTTTTTATTTTTTATTATTCTGGATTGTTTTTCTATTTTTTGGTTATTTTAAGTTTTTTTTATTAGTGTGATGTTGATTTGTTATTTTTTGGTTGTTTTGGGGGGGTTTTGTAAATTTATTTGCTGTGTTATTTATTTTGTTTTTTTTTTTTTGTGGGTTTATTTTTTTTAGTGGTGTGTTGTTTTTTGTTGTGTTATTATGTTTTTTTTTGCGGGGTTGGGTGGGGGTGTTTTGGTTGTGGTGGTGGTGTTGGTGTGTGGGGGGGGGTTAGTGGGTTGGGGTTTTATGTTATTGTTGGTTTGGGTTGGTTTTGTTGGTGGTGGTTGGGGTTGTTTTTATTGAATTGATGTATTTTTTTTTTGTTGGTTTGTGTTTGTTGTGGTGTTTGTATATTTTGATATTATGTGTTTTTTTTGATGGCTGTGGTTTGTTGTTTTTGTGTTTTTGTTTGTGTGTGTTTTTTTTTTGTTGTAGGATGTTGGGTTGGTGGTGGTTGTTTGTGTTTTGTTTGTGTGTGTGTGTGGTGTGGGTGTTGTTGTTTGTTGTGTGTTGGGGGTGGGGGTGGGGTTGTGTGTGATGGTTTGTTTTGTGTATTGTGGTGTGGGTTGTGTGGGGTTGGGGTTTTTGGGGGTGGGGTGTGTTGTGGGTTTGTTTGGTGGTGGTGTTTGGTGTTGTGGGGGGGGTGGGTTGTTGTTGGTTTTTTTTATTGTTGTTTTTTGGGTTTTTTTATTTTTTGTTTATTTTTGTTGTTTTGGGTTGTTTGTTTTTTGTGTGTGTTCTTTTTGTTGTTTTTGTTTGGTTGTTGTTTTTGTTATTTTTTTTTGTTGTTTGTTTTTTTTTTTTTTTTTTTTTTTGTTTTATTTGTTGGTTTTTTGTTTTTTTAGGGTTGTATTTGTTGTTGTTTGTGTTTTGTGGTTTTGTGGTTGTTTGGTTTTTGTGGTTGTTGTGGTTTGGTTTGTTTTGTTCTTTTGTTTGTTTTTTTTTCGTTTTGTTTTTAGGTTTGGTTTTATAGAGTATTTTTGTGGTGTGTTTTGATTAGTTGTTGTTTTTTTTTTTTATTTTTGTGTAGTGTGTTGGATTTTGTTGTTAATATTTTGTGTTGTGTTTTTTTTTTTGGTTTTTTTTTTTTTGTTGTTTTTTTTTTTTTTTGGTTATTTTTTTTTGTTTTTTTTTATGTTTTTTTTTTTTGTTTTTCAGTTTTTTTTTTTAATATTGTTATTTTTATTGTTTTTTTCTTTTTTTGTATATTTTATTTTTTTATTTTTTATTTTTTTATTATTTTTTTGTATTTTTTAGATGGGTGGTGTTGTGGGGGGTGTTAGTTTGATTTTGAGGGTGGAGTTTTTGTTGTGGGTTGTTTGTGTTGTTGTATTTTTTTGTTTTTGGTTGTTGAATGTTTGTTGGTGTGGGGTTGTTGTTTTTTTTGTGGGGGGATGGGTGTTTTTTTGTGGGTTGTGTTATTTATGTTTTTTTTTTTTTGTGTAGTGATTAGGTTTTTTTTTAGTATTTGTTGGGTTTGTGTTAGTGTGGTGGTTGTTTTTGGTTGTGTGGGGTGTTTTTTGTTTTTTGGGTTTGTTGGTGTGTTGTTTTTGTTTATGTTTGTGTTGTTGGTTGGGTGGCTGTGTTTTGTTGTTTTTGTATTTTTGGTGTTGTTGTTTGGGGGGTTTGTTTTGTGTGTGTTTTTTTTGTTGTTGTGTTTGGTGGTTCTTGTGGGTTTTTTTTTTGTGTGATGTTGTTTTTTTTTTTTTGGTTTTGTATATTGTTGTTTTGTTGTATGTGTTGTTTTGTTGGTTATTTATTTTTTATTGTTTTTGTGTTTGGTTTGTTTTTTGATTTGTTTTTTGTTTTATTGTTGCGTTTGTGGTTGTTAATCGTTGTATTTTTTTACTGTGTTGTTTTTTTGATTAGAATGTTAATTGTTTTGGTTTTATATTGTGTTTTTTTTGTATTAGAATTATATTTATTTTTTTATTTTGTTTTTTTTTTTTATTTTTATATTAAAAAATAATTTTAATTATATATATAATTATTAAATATTTATTATTAATAAAAAATTAATATTATTTTTTATAAACAAAAAGTAAAAAAGTTTTTCCCCAACGAGGAATGCAATGGAAAGTCGAGAGTCGGTTTGATATTTGATGTTTGAATAACAAAGATTTTGATTGGATTTTCTACATCTACGGGAAAGACAAATAAGGCATTAACAACTAAGGCAATTAACAAAGAAATCAAATAACGGGAATCCTGAAATGCGCGACTTAAGACGTAAATTATCAAAATTTTAATCCTAAAATGATTTTTTAACTTTTATAAATCCTAAATGACTAAAATGAGAGAATAAGCAAAGGCAAACCTAAAACGAAAGCATTTAAAGCTAAAAACACGAAGAAAACGAGAACGGGATCTAATCCTGTTCTTTAAAAAACTAAAATCTACAAATTTAGCCCTAATAAAGCAAAATTAATTTTTCTAAGTCCTAAATTGTAAAAAAAAGAATTATAATTTTTTGACTTTTTAATAATTTTTTATGAATTAAAAACCGTTTTGCTCTAAATTAAATATTAAAAATACTAATCTAAATCATAAAAATCTGAAAAATAAGCTGGGCCAAACAGCTTATCTAAATAAGCTGTTAATAATCTTAAAAGGGGTTGAGGCTTAAATGGGTAAAAAGCTGTTAAAAGATTAATTGATGCAAAGAAAAACGAAAAAGACCCAAGGGCGAGTTGATGTGTGGTGTGTGTGTTAAATATGTTGGTTGAGTAAGGGAGAGGTCTAAGGTTCGAGCCTTGCTCACCTTGACTTCTCCTACACTACCAATATATTTTTTTTGAAAAATTTCTTTTTTGAAAAATCTTAAGGGCTTAAAAATAAGCAATTTTTGAAAAGGCACTTTTTATGAAAACCTAAAATAAGCTGAAAATAAGCACTAAGAAGTCGACAGAATGGCTTTTTACACTAAGTCTTAAAAAGGGCTAAACTGTTTGATCTTTTTAAACACAATAAGCACAAAACTAAGCTAAATAAGCTAGAAGGAATAACTAGCTAGACCTAAAAAACATTTATAAACAAAAATAAGCAAATAAAGTGAGCTAATATTAAGCTTTAAAGACATAATGATCTAAAAGGCTTAAATACTTAACATTTCTAAGCTAAAAAAGCTAATAAGCTAGGATAAGCTCTACCCTAAACTAAATAAGCTAAAATGGCTTAAACTAACCTAATAAGCAAGTCTAAACATAAATGAGGCAAATTCAATAAGCCAATAAGCTCAGAACAAGCAAATAAGCTTTTAACCAAAAGTGAGAACCAAACAGCCTATAGGGCACTTTTTGAGCTTATTTTTAAGCTACTTAAGGGATCCTTATGGCTTAATGAGCTATATCACTGAAAAGCTTATACAAAAAGCTACAATAACCAACAAAGAAAAAAGAGTTTGAAAATCAAATAAGCTATGAAAAAGTCTATGGAAAATGTCTGATTACACTCAGTATGTACTGATTAAAATCCGTATGTACTGAGTCTTGTTTTTGAAAAATTGGTGATTTAAGCCCCTAAATTAAGCTAGAAAAAGCTGTTATAAACCTAAAATAAGCTAAAACAGATTGAGCCTACACTACTAACTACTTGTGCAAGAAAGATCATCAGCTAAAACATACTTTAGCTTATCTAAATTTGTAATTAAAAAATTGACTTTTTAAACTTAAAATGAACTAGACAGATTTGAATACCAAAACCACAAGTGACAAGGAACACTTAATCTACTACTATCCTACTGCATTCTCAACCCAAAAACAAGCATGATAATAACACTAAATAACAAGTTATCAAACTCTACCACAATAAGCAGTTTAGGAAAAATTTAAACCACAGATTCAAAGCATTTAAAGTATATCTCTTGAAACTGAGTTTTGAAACTTAAAAACTTATGAAAACATTCCTTAAAACCTTAGAAAAGCTTATCAAATTCAGTTTTGAAAACCAAGTGTCATCAAACAGTAGTAACATGGGTTACTACTGCTTGACCCAAACACCCCTTAAAAACCTGTTTTAGCATTTTTAACTTGTGAGAGCTTGTTTTAAAGCTAAGGTCTTCAAAGACAGATTAAGAGCTAGAAATTTTAGGGTCTAATAAGCAAATTCCAACATAAAATAAGCACTTTTAAATAAGCAAACTCACTAAGCAGTTTAAAGCTAAAAAGACAGATTTTTGGCTAAATCTAGAATTACGAGTGGTGGGGGGCGCTCGTTTGTTTGTGAGTTGGGTTTGTGGCCGTTTGTTGTTTTTGTCTTAAGATATGTAGGGTTTGACGTTGGAATTGTTGTTGGGTTTCTTTTCTAGGTGGTTTGTTGGGCCTACTTGGGGTTTCCTTAATTTTTTTATTTTTCGTTTCCGTTTTTTTGCTTTTTTTATTTATTTTGGTTTTGATTTTTTTCGGTAATTTGGGGGTGTTTGACAGTGGCAATTACTTACATTTGATTTTTTTCTTGCAGACATTTTTGTTTGTTGGGGTTTTTTGCTTTAGGGGCGAGCCTGGGTGTTGGGGTGGTGGGGGTGTGGAGGGGTTGGTGTGGGTTCGACTTGTGTTGGGGGGGGTGGGGTGGGGGGGGGGGGTGGTGGGGGGGGGGGGGGGGATTGGAGAAGGGGGGGGGGGAAGAGTATTGGGGGGGGGGAAGACGGGGGGGGGGGGGGGACGAGCGGTGGGAAGAAGGGTGGGGGGGGGGGGGGGGGGGGGGGGGGGGGGGGGGGGGGGGGGGGGAGGGATGGGGGGATGGGGCAATGTGGTTAGCAGTGGGGGGGCGGGGGGAGGGTAGAGGGGGGGGAATGTGGGGGGGGGGGAGGAGGGGGGGGAAGTGGGGAGGGGGTGGGGGGGAGATATGGGTGTGAATTGGGGGAGTATTGGGTGTTCACATGGTTGGGTGCCTGGTTTTGTGTGGGGGTGGGGGGGGGGGGGGACCAAGGTGGGTGGGGGGCACGTAGCCTTTTTGTGGGGGGGGGGGAGTTGGGAATAATGTTGGGGGGGGGGGGGGGGGGGGGGGAGAGATGGTTGTGGGTGGGTGAAGTTTTTTGGGGTTGTAGGGAGGGAGGGGGGGGGGCTGGCAGGGGTAGCATTTCATAAACATGGGGGGGGGGGGGGTGGGGGGGGGGGGGGGGGGGGGGTGGGGTGGGGGGGGGGGGGGTGGGGGGGGGGGTACAGACGGGTGGTGGTGGGGGGGGGGGGGGGAGTTGGGGGTGGGGGGAGAGTTTGGGTGTTGGGGGGGGGGGGGGGGGGGGGAAAAGAATTAAGGGGGGAGGGAGGGGGGGGGGGGGGGAATTTGGGAGGGGGCAGCGGGGGGGGGGGTGGGGGGGGAGATAGTTGGGGGGGGTGTGGGTTGGGAATTTAGAAGAGCGAAGGTGTGTTGGTGGCAGGCCGGCGGGAAGAGTTGAAGTGTGGTTTGCTGTTGGGATGGGGAGGGTGGGGGTGGGAAGTGTGGGGGGGACAGTGAGGATTTTTGTGGGGGGGTTGGGGGGGGGGGGGAATTGGGTTGGGGGTGGGGGGTTTGGGGGGGAGTGATGGGGGGGAGGGGAGAGATGTGGGGGGACAGTTGTTGTGTGTGTGGTAGAGATTGGGGGGGGGGGGGGGGCGAGGGCAGGTTGGTAGAGTTGGTGTTGTTTGTTGGTGTGGGGGGGTTTGGGGGACAAAAAATTAATTTTCTGATGTTTGTGTTGGGGTTGGTGGGGGGGGACTGTGGGGAGTGTTTTTTTGGTTGGTTGTGTGGGGGGGTGGGGGGGGGGCGGCGCCTTGTGGTAGGAGGGGTGCGGGAAGGTTGGTATTTGGGGTTTGGGTCCGCTGGTGGTTGCTTGGGGGGTTGGGGGGGGGGTAGAGTGGGGGGGGGGCAGTGTGTTTGGGTTTTTGGGGGTTTTGTGGTTGGACTTGTGGTTATTATGGGTGAGGGGGTTGTTTGGTGTTGGGAGGGGAATGTGGGTGGGGTTTGTGAAGGGACGAGGGGGGGAAGCTGTAATTTTGGTGGGAGCGTGGGTGTGTTGGGGAGGGGGGAGGGGGGGGGGGAGAGGGACTGTTGTGTGGGGAGGGTGGGGGGGGGGGGGATTGAAGAGGGGGGCGGGGGGGGAGGGGGGGGGGGAATGTATTTGGGGGATTTTTGGGGGGGGGAAAAGTTTGGTGGGGGAGGGAAGTGTGCCAGGTGGTGGGGGGGGGGGGAAGTTGGACAGGTGGGGTGGGAAGAGGGGGGGGGTGGGGAGGCGGTGGAATGTGTTGGGGAGAGGTAGGGATGGCGGGGGGGGGGAAATTGGGTTGGAATTAATTTGTGTTGGCTGGTTTGGTGGTTTTAGAAGGAGGTTGTGGTGGGTGGAGTAGGGGGATGGGGGGGGCGTGGAAGAAGACAGGGAGGAAGTTGTAGGGGGGGGGGGGGGGGGGGAGAGGGAGGAGGGTAGAGGGAGGGGGAGAGTGGAGAGTTGCGGGGTGAGAAGAAAGTTTGAATTTGTTTTGTGTTAGTTTGACGGGGAGAATTGGTTGGGGGGGGGGGGGGGCAAGTGTAGGATTGGGGAATGGTGTTGGTGGGGGTGGGGAAAGTGTGGGGAGGGTGGGAGAGAGGTGTTGTTGCAGTGTGTGGGGGGAAACGGAGGGGGGGGGAAGAGAGGGGGGGGGGCGGGAGGGGGGAGCGGTGTTTGGAGATGGAGTGGGAGGGATGGCTATGGTGTTGGGGGGGAGGGGTGGGGCGTGTGGGGGGGGAGGGCCACGTTATGGGATAGGGGGAGATGGTACATTTGGTAGGGAGGGGGACGGAGGTAAGGGCATTAGGCCGGGGGAAACGGGGGAAAGGGGCAAGAGGGCGGGGGGGGAGGGGGCATGTGGGGGGGTGTTGGATGGGGGGAATTTTTGTAGGGGGGGGGCAATGTGTTTTTTTTTGTGAATTGGGAATTTAGTCAGTTTAAATTGTGACAGGAATTGGTGGGCCACAGTGTGGAAAGACTGGTGATGGCGGGGGGGTTTTTTTTTTTGGGTGGGTCTATTTTGGGTTTGTGGTTTTCAGTGCATTTTTTGTTTTTTTTTTTTTTTTTTTTTTTCCTAATTTTTTTTCTTTTTTTTTTATTGTGGTCCTTATTGCATTTGCTTCGCTCTATTTCCTAGTTTTTTGTTTTTTTTTGTGTTTTGTTTTTTGTGTTGCGGCGGCGCGTTGGTTTGTGTGTTTGTTGTTCTTGTGTTTGTTTTTTCGTGTTTTTTTTCTGCTTGTTAGTTCAGGTTTTGACTTTTTTTTTGTCATTCGCTTCTCGAATCCGAGCTAATTGTTTTTTAACTTATTTTTTGTTTTTTTTTTTCTCATTTTTTTGCTTCGCGGGTGCTGTGTACGTGCGTTGGGGTAGGGGGGGGGAAAGTTTGGGTGGTTAGGTGAGGGGGGTGAGTGTGGTTTGTTGATTTTTGTTGTTGTTTTTTGGGCGGGGGTTGTTTTGTTGGTTTTTGTTTTTTGGTTTGTTTTGTGGGTTGTGGTTTTGTTGTTGTGTTTGGTGGGGTTTGTGTTTTTGGGACGTGGTGTGTGGTGGTTTTGTGGGGGGGATGGGGGCGGTGGGTGGGGGGGTTGGCGGTGGGTGTGGGGGGGGGGGTGTCCTGGTGGGTGGGGTGGGGGGGGTTGGGGGGGGGGGGGGGGGGGGGTGGGGGGTGGGGGGGGTTGGGGGGTGGGTCCGTCCACCGGTGGGGGGGGGTGTTGGGGGGTTGGGGGGGGGTGGGTTGGGGGGGGGGTGGGGGGGTGGGGGGTGGGGGGGGGGGGGGGGGGGGGGTGTGTGGGGGGGGGTTGGGGGTGGGGGGTGGGGGGGGTTGTAGAGGGGAGGGGGGTTTTTGGTGGGGGGGGGGTGGGTGGGGGGGGTGGGGGGGGGGGGGGGTGGGGGGGGTGGGGGGTGGGGGGGTGGGGGGGGGTGGGGGGGGGGGGGGGGGTGGTGGGGGGGGGGGGTGGGTGGGTGGAGGGGGGGGGGGGGGGGGGGGGGGGGGGGGGGGGGGTTTGGGTGGGGGGGTTGGGGGGGGGTGTTGGGTTGGTGGGGGGGGGGGGGGGGGTGGGGGGGGTGGGAGAGGGGGGGGGGTGTGGTGTTTGGGGGGGGGTGTGGGGGGTGGGGGGTGGTTGGGTGGGGTTGGGGGGTGGGTGGTTGGGCGTGGGTCGCTGGGGGGTTGGGGTGGGGGTGGGGGGGGGTGGTAGGGGGGGGGGGGGGGGGGGGGCGGGGGAGGTGGGGTTGGGGGGGGGGGGGGTTGGGGGGGGGGGGTGGGGGGTGGGGGGGGGAGGGGGGTGGGGGGGGGGTGGGGGGGTGTGTTGGGGGGGGGTGGTGGGTGGGGTGGGGGTTTGTTGGCTTTTGTGGGTGGGGTTGGGGGGGGGGGGGTGGGGGGGGTTTTGGGGGGTGGTTTGGGGTGTGTTTTTTGTGGGGGCGTGGGGGTGTTTGGGGGTTGGTTGGGTGGGGGGGGGTTGTGGGTTGGTGGGGTGGGTAGGGGGGGGTTTCTTTAAATGGGTGTTATAAGATGGTTTGGGGGGGTGGGGGGGGGGTGTTGTTGTTTTTGGGGGGTGTTTTGGTTGTGAGGGGGGTGGGGGGGGTTTTTGGGTGTGGGGGTTTTGTGGTGGGTTGGGGGTGGGGGGGGGGGTGGGGGGGTTGTTGGTGGGGGTTGGGGTGGGGGTGTGGCGGGGGTGGTTTTGGGGGTGGTGGGGGGGGGGGGGGGTGGGGGGTTGGGGGGGGGGGGTGGGTGGGTGTTGGGGGGGGGTGGGTGGGGGTGGGGTGGGGGGGGGGTTGGGGGGGGTGGTTGGGGGGGGGGGGAGGGTTGTTGGTTGGGGGGGGGGTGGGGGGTGTGGGGGGGGGGTGTTGTGTTGTGTGGGTTGTTGGTGGTGTGTGTGGGTGGGTTTGGTGTGGTGGGGTGTTTGTGGTTGTTTGGTTGTGGGGGGGGGGGGGGTGTGGGTGGTGGTGTGGGGAGTGGGGGGGGGGGGGGTTGGTGTGGGTTTTGGTGGTTGTGGTGGGGTGTGTTTTTGATGGGGGGGGGGGGGGTGGGGTGGTGGTGGGGTGTGGGTTGTGGGGGGGGGGGGTATGTTTGTGGGTTTTGTGGGTGGGGGGTGGGGGGGGGGGGGGGTTTTTTTTTTTGGGGGGTTTGGTTGGGGGTCGTGGGGGTTGGGGTTTGGTTTTTGTGAGGGGGGGGAGGGTTGGGGGGGTTTGGTGGTTTTTTTGTGGGTTTTGTTTTATTTGGTGGGGTGGGGTTGGTTGTTAGTGGGGTTGGGGGGGGGTTTGGGGGGTGTTTGTTTTGTTTTGTGGGGGGGGGGGATGGTGGTGGGGGGGGGGGGGTGTTGGGGGGGGGGGGTTGGTGTTTTTTAGTTGGTGTTATTTTGGGTTTGTGTTTGGGGTGGGTTATCTGGTGTGGGGGTGTGGTGGGGTTGGTGTTTGGATTGGGGTTTGGGGGTGTGTCGGTAATATTGTGGGGTGTGGTTTTTTTGTTATGTTGTGTATTTGGGGGTGGGGTGGGGGGGGGGGGGGGTGGGTTGGGGGTGGGTGGGGTTTGGGGGTTGGGGGGTTTGTGTGTGTGTGTGGGGGGGGGGGTGTGGGTTTTGTGTTGGTTTGTGGGTGGGTTGGGGGTGGGGGGGTGGGGGGTGGGGGGTGGGGTTGGTTGGTGGGGGGGGTGGTGGGGGTGGTTGTGGGGGTAGGGGTTGGGGGTTGGGGGTGGTGGTGGTGGGTTTGGGGGGGTGGGGGGGGTGTGGGGGTTGGGGAGGGGGTGGTTATTGGTTGCGGTGGTGGTTGGTGGGGGGGTTTTTGTGGGTTGTTAGTTTGGGGGGGGGGTGGTGTTTGGTTAATGTTTGGGTGTTTTTGGGGGGGGTGGGGGGGGTGGGGGGGGGTGTGAGATTGGGGGGGGGGGGGGTGGGTGTTTTGGGGGGGTTGGGGGGGTGGGTGGGGGGTGGGTTTGGGGGGGTGGGGGTGGGGTGGGGGTTTGTTGGGGTTTGGTGTGGGTTGGGGTTTTTGTGGGGGGGGGGTGTGGTGGTGGGGTTTTTATTTTTTTGGTATTTTTTTTATTTTTTTTAAGTGTTTTGTTTTTTTATTTTTTATTATTCTGGATTGTTTTTCTATTTTTTGGTTATTTTAAGTTTTTTTTATTAGTGTGATGTTGATTTGTTATTTTTTGGTTGTTTTGGGGGGGTTTTGTAAATTTATTTGCTGTGTTATTTATTTTGTTTTTTTTTTTTTGTGGGTTTATTTTTTTTAGTGGTGTGTTGTTTTTTGTTGTGTTATTATGTTTTTTTTTGCGGGGTTGGGTGGGGGTGTTTTGGTTGTGGTGGTGGTGTTGGTGTGTGGGGGGGGGTTAGTGGGTTGGGGTTTTATGTTATTGTTGGTTTGGGTTGGTTTTGTTGGTGGTGGTTGGGGTTGTTTTTATTGAATTGATGTATTTTTTTTTTGTTGGTTTGTGTTTGTTGTGGTGTTTGTATATTTTGATATTATGTGTTTTTTTTGATGGCTGTGGTTTGTTGTTTTTGTGTTTTTGTTTGTGTGTGTTTTTTTTTTGTTGTAGGATGTTGGGTTGGTGGTGGTTGTTTGTGTTTTGTTTGTGTGTGTGTGTGGTGTGGGTGTTGTTGTTTGTTGTGTGTTGGGGGTGGGGGTGGGGTTGTGTGTGATGGTTTGTTTTGTGTATTGTGGTGTGGGTTGTGTGGGGTTGGGGTTTTTGGGGGTGGGGTGTGTTGTGGGTTTGTTTGGTGGTGGTGTTTGGTGTTGTGGGGGGGGTGGGTTGTTGTTGGTTTTTTTTATTGTTGTTTTTTGGGTTTTTTTATTTTTTGTTTATTTTTGTTGTTTTGGGTTGTTTGTTTTTTGTGTGTGTTCTTTTTGTTGTTTTTGTTTGGTTGTTGTTTTTGTTATTTTTTTTTGTTGTTTGTTTTTTTTTTTTTTTTTTTTTTTGTTTTATTTGTTGGTTTTTTGTTTTTTTAGGGTTGTATTTGTTGTTGTTTGTGTTTTGTGGTTTTGTGGTTGTTTGGTTTTTGTGGTTGTTGTGGTTTGGTTTGTTTTGTTCTTTTGTTTGTTTTTTTTTCGTTTTGTTTTTAGGTTTGGTTTTATAGAGTATTTTTGTGGTGTGTTTTGATTAGTTGTTGTTTTTTTTTTTTATTTTTGTGTAGTGTGTTGGATTTTGTTGTTAATATTTTGTGTTGTGTTTTTTTTTTTGGTTTTTTTTTTTTTGTTGTTTTTTTTTTTTTTTGGTTATTTTTTTTTGTTTTTTTTTATGTTTTTTTTTTTTGTTTTTCAGTTTTTTTTTTTAATATTGTTATTTTTATTGTTTTTTTCTTTTTTTGTATATTTTATTTTTTTATTTTTTATTTTTTTATTATTTTTTTGTATTTTTTAGATGGGTGGTGTTGTGGGGGGTGTTAGTTTGATTTTGAGGGTGGAGTTTTTGTTGTGGGTTGTTTGTGTTGTTGTATTTTTTTGTTTTTGGTTGTTGAATGTTTGTTGGTGTGGGGTTGTTGTTTTTTTTGTGGGGGGATGGGTGTTTTTTTGTGGGTTGTGTTATTTATGTTTTTTTTTTTTTGTGTAGTGATTAGGTTTTTTTTTAGTATTTGTTGGGTTTGTGTTAGTGTGGTGGTTGTTTTTGGTTGTGTGGGGTGTTTTTTGTTTTTTGGGTTTGTTGGTGTGTTGTTTTTGTTTATGTTTGTGTTGTTGGTTGGGTGGCTGTGTTTTGTTGTTTTTGTATTTTTGGTGTTGTTGTTTGGGGGGTTTGTTTTGTGTGTGTTTTTTTTGTTGTTGTGTTTGGTGGTTCTTGTGGGTTTTTTTTTTGTGTGATGTTGTTTTTTTTTTTTTGGTTTTGTATATTGTTGTTTTGTTGTATGTGTTGTTTTGTTGGTTATTTATTTTTTATTGTTTTTGTGTTTGGTTTGTTTTTTGATTTGTTTTTTGTTTTATTGTTGCGTTTGTGGTTGTTAATCGTTGTATTTTTTTACTGTGTTGTTTTTTTGATTAGAATGTTAATTGTTTTGGTTTTATATTGTGTTTTTTTTGTATTAGAATTATATTTATTTTTTTATTTTGTTTTTTTTTTTTATTTTTATATTAAAAAATAATTTTAATTATATATATAATTATTAAATATTTATTATTAATAAAAAATTAATATTATTTTTTATAAACAAAAAGTAAAAAAAAATAATTAAAAAAAAAAAAAACATATAAAAAAAAGTTATTATTAAATAAAATAAAAAAAATAAATAAAATAAAGAAAAAGCTTGTTAATATATGTGTTTTTGTTTGTTGGGTTTTTATTTTTTGGTTTTAATGATTGGTATTTATTAATAAATTTTTGTTTTAAAGTTATATGTTCTTTTTAATATTATTTTGGTTGATTTTTATATTAGTTAGTTTGTGTAAATAATAAATGCTGGTTTTTTTGTTTTTTTGTTATTTTTTTTTGATTTTTGTGTTTTTTGTTTTTATTTTTTATGGTATTTGTTTTTATTTTTTTTTTTGTATTTGTATTTTGTTGTGTTTTTTTTTTTTGTTTGTTCGTTTTTAAATAATTTTTGTTAATTTTGTTTTTTTAATTTTTATTTTTAAATTTTGTTGTTGTTTATTTTGTTTTTTTTTTTTTTTTTTATTTTTTAATTTAAATTTTTAAAATTAAAGAATTTAACTTGATGCAAAGAAAAACGAAAAAAAAAAGACCCCATAACCATAACGAAGGGAGAAGTTTAAAAGCAACAAAAGAGGCGAGGTTGAGTAGTTGAATGTGTCGGGTGCGTGTGTTATAATATGGTTGGTTGAGTAGAGTCTTTTTTTTATTTTTTTTTTAGTGTGAGGTGAAGTGTTGTTTTGTGAGAGGGCTAGGTTTTCGAAGCCTTTTTTTGCTCACCATTGATTGACTTTCTCCGAACACTTACCAATATATTTTTTTTTTGAAAAATTTCTTTTTTTGAAAAATCTTAAGGGTCTCTTAATATAAAAATAAGCTATTTTTTGTAAAAAGGCACCACTTTTTATGAAAACCTAAATAAGCTGGGAAAATAAGCACTAGAAGTCGTACAAGAATGGCTTTTTAATAAGTCTATTAAAAAGGGTAAACTTTTTGATCTTTTTAACACTAATAAGCACAAAAACTAAGCTAAATAAGTGAAGGAAATAACTAGACTAGACCTAAAAAACATTTTTTATAAACAAAATAAAGCCAAAAATATAAAGTGAGCTATTATTAAGCTTTTTTAAGACATAATGATCTAAATAAGGCTTAAATACTTAATCATTTCTAGCTTAAAAAGCTAATAATCTAGGATAAGCTCTACCCTATAAAACTAAATAAGCTAAAAAGGCCTTAATAATAACCTAATAAGCATTTCTAAACATAAATGGGCAAAATTTCATTAAGCCAATAAGCTCAAGAACAAGCATTAAGGGCTTTTAACCAAAAATGTGAGACCAAAAGCCTATTATGGGCACTTTTTGAGCTTATTTTTAAGCTACTTAAGGGATCCTTATGGCTTAATGAGCTATATCACTGAAAAGCTTATACAAAAAGCTACAATAACCAACAAAGAAAAAAGAGTTTGAAAATCAAATAAGCTATGAAAAAGTCTATGGAAAATGTCTGATTACACTCAGTATGTACTGATTAAAATCCGTATGTACTGAGTCTTGTTTTTGAAAAATTGGTGATTTAAGCCCCTAAATTAAGCTAGAAAAAGCTGTTATAAACCTAAAATAAGCTAAAACAGATTGAGCCTACACTACTAACTACTTGTGCAAGAAAGATCATCAGCTAAAACATACTTTTTTTAGATGTTCTTTTTGTGCGCGTATATGTTGATGTGAGAATTGATAGAAATGTATTGTTGGATGTTGTTGTGTGTAAGTTCTTTTTTTTTTTTTGTTTTGGAGAAAATGAACTAGGTTTACATGATTTTATTGTGAATGTACCCTAAGAAAACTACATTAGTTGACGATGAATGTGTTGGTATTACACTGTTTGTTTATATTTGTTCTACAATACTATCTACTGCATTTCTCAACCCAAAAAAAAACAAAAATAAACAAGCATGATAATAACACTAAATAACAAGTTATCAAACTCTACCACAATAAGCAGTTTAGGAAAAATTTAAACCACCGATCAAAGCATTTAAAGTATATCTCTTGAAACTGAGTTTTGAAACTTAAAAACTTATGAAAACATTCCTTAAAACCTTAGAAAAGCTTATCAAATTCAGTTTTGAAAACCAAGTGTCATCAAACAGTAGTAACATGGGTTACTACTGCTTGACCCAAACACCCCTTAAAAACCTGTTTTAGCATTTTTAACTTGTGAGAGATTGTTTTAAAGCTAAGGTTTTCAAAGACAGATTAAGAGCTAGCAATTTTAGGGTCTAATAAGCAAATTCCAACATAAAATAAGCACTTTTAAATAAGCAAACTCACTAAGCAGTTTAAAGCTAAAAAGACAGATTTTTGGCTAAATCTAGAATTAAGAGTTTTGAACTACAAGCTAAGCATATTAAGCAATCTTAAGACATAATAAGCATGATTAAGCAAATATAAGCAGAAATAAGCAATGCTACAGTAAATAAGCTATAAAAGTAAAAAAAATGAGACTTACAAGGCCCTTGCTCAAAACAAGGCAATTAAGCTCTTAAGAGCTTTGTCTATAAACTCTAGCTTGTTTAAAACAAGCTAGTAAAAACATAGAGCCCTTCCCCCTTTTGGCTTATCTTATAAATACTTTTGAGTGATTTCTATGTGAACTAGTTCTTAAACAACACAATGTCAGCTTGTATGTGATCGCATCATTGCTTTAAGTCTTATATCCACTTATAAGGGAGCTTAAAAAGCGTCTGTTTGTGAATGTGTTTTAAAGTAAATGAATATAGTGTAAGTAAAATAGGATTTTAGGATAAACCTCTAATTTTCATAAACTTAAAAGGAGTACAAGACTTTTAAAAGTCATATACATAAGCTAAAAAGTAAATAGATATGTAAGCTATAAAAAAACTAAAGTGCTAGTGATATGAATGGGTTTGTGTAAGGACTTTTTATAGAAAGTAAAGTCTTGACTGGTCTTTATCTGTGTGTGTGTCGCTCTTTCATGTGTGCTTTCTTTTGTGAGAGAAACTGAGCATACAAACCAAGAAGTGCTTCTTTTCCATTAGATCTTAAGCCAAGCGCATCTCACACTTGGATCGCGCACATGTGTGATCTCCACACATTGATTTTGGTCTTTAATCTTGTCGGAAAAGAGAACGACGCGCCCGCGCACTCTCCGCCCCCACTGTGAGAGATTAGCCAAGTGGAGGTGGGGTTAGGATAAGGATGTAAATGTTTATTTGTTATATGAGGTATCCCTGGAAGAAGATATTAATAGTGGAATATGAGTAGAGGGGATTGCCAACATGGCATTAAGCCCATGTGAGGTGGGGTTAGATTAGGATGGTAATGGTTTTGTTGTTTTGTTGCAGGGTGCACGGGAAGAAGATACTAATTGGGTAATTTGGCGGGAAGGGGAGTTGGGGGTGTTTGTATCTGTTTTGGTGAAACAGGGGTAAAGGTTTGAAGGTTTGGCAAGATTGGCCCCTCAGGTTGTATAATGGTCTTGCAATTTCAGTCCTTGTGGTGTAGAAGTTTGGGGGTTTGGCAAAAATGACCCCTTCACTTGTATGTATCTATTGCAGCCATAGTCCTTTTGTGGTGCAAGTTTGGGGGTTTGGCAGAAATGACCCCTTCACTTGTGTTTGGCTTTTTGCTTTGTATAAATAGCATAATGGGTTGACCCGGCCCATTAGATGGGTGCGGGTGGGCCCATTAAGTATTTCTTCGATTACGGCTTTGTCTTTGACTTTGGCTTTGTCGGGGTTGACTTTTTGGTTGACTTTTACTTTGACTTTTTAACTTTTTCACGCACTTTTCATTCTCGTGCTCAGTTTTGTTGTTTTGGCTTCGTTTTTGTCCTTTTCTTAGATATTCGTTACCTGCACAATATAAATGCAAAACACACAAATACAATGTATTTTTGGTATGTTTTTGATCTTTTAAGTCTGTTTTTATAGGCAAATGGTATGTGTAATTAAACAGATACCAGTGTTGTAGGAGCTTTCCAATTATTTACCGCCTCAATCTTACTTGGATCCACGTGAATACCTTTCTGGTTGACCACGTGACCAAGGAAATGCACTTCTTGCAACTAGAACTCACACTTAGAGAATTTATCATACAACTTCTCCTTCTTCAGCAATTCCAACACCAACCTCAAATGAACCTCATGTTCCTACTTAGACTTTGAGTAGACCAAAATGTCATCAATGAAAACGATGACAAACTTATCTAGATACGGTTTCCAAACCCGGTTCATCAAATCCATAAAGACTGCTGGTGCATTGGTTAACCCCAAAAGGCATAACCGTAAACTCAAAGTGTCCATATCTCGTCCTAAATGCCGTCTTTAGAATATCTTCTCCATATACTCTTAACTGATGATAAATGGAACGAATATCTATCTTAGAGAAATAACGCGAAACTTGTAACTGGTCGAACAAGTCATCGATCCTGGGGAGATTCTTGGTGGTCAGCTAGTCCAACATTCGAAACGAATTGTCCTTCTTTTTGAACAACACAGATGCTCCCCACGGATAGTGACTTGGTCGAATAAAACGTGTATCAAACAAATTTTAAGGATTACGAACTATCGAATAGCGTAAAAACGAATATCGAATAAAAGGCTAGAAAACATATACTGATTTCACATATGCAAATAGACGTGGATCAAATGACATAAGAATCCTTAAAAGAAAAGATAGAATATCCATACCAATAGGAAACGCAAACAAAAGATTCAACAAAGCATACCAAGACAAAAGGAACACATATCGAATAATGATAAATATGAAAGATAGAATTCTTATACCAATAATCGACTTTACTCGAAAGAACCAATTAAATACTGTTTAAAAAATCATTTTGAACAATAAAGAAAGTCGTTTAAAAAAAATCATTTTAAATATAAGAATCGTCTAAAATATAATCATTATAAAATTCATTTTAAACATGGTTGTCATAAAAATCTAGAGATAGTTATTTAACAGTGTATCGCAGCTTACCCATATAAATTACTTTAAACATACTTTTTATAGATATACAATTTATCATAACAAGCATATAAAAATATTATCATATCTTATTCATAGAGATTATCTTAAAAAATAGTTTTGACATTCAATCAATTATCATACTGTTTTATAAAATTTGTTGTAAACTGATATGTGCTATTTTAAACATACCTTTTACCAAGAAAAACGAACCTAAAAAGACTAAAAAACATAGAAAAATGCAATATATATGCTTGTTTTTGTGTTTGTGTATGTGCAGGTAACGAATATCAAGAAATGGACAAAATCAAAGCAAAAGCAAACAAAAAACGAGCACGAGAATGAAAAAGCGTGAAAAGCCGAGGCCAAAGGTGTGCATTTATCAAGGAAAAATCCAAGACAAACCCGTAAACCCTAAAATTCCCAAAACCGTCAAAATAAATAACACCGTTAGTCCTTAAAACATCAAAAGGACTAACGGTCGTTATTTTGTTTACAATACAAACCAAAAAAATTGTTAAAACTACACTTAACAACCATTAAGTGTTATATTACACTTTTACTAAACACCATGGCCTAAAGTAATATCCTAAGCCCAAATTCCCTTTCATATTAAAAAGCCCAAGTCAAACCTCTTATTACCCGGTCAAACAAAATGAAATAAGGAAAAGAAAAGGGCGGGAACGTTTCACTGTTCACCCTTCATCCCAATTTTACCCTACACCCAAAATTACCCCACTTAAATGACAATTAACTCTTCTAGAAGCTAATTGCTGACACCACTGACACACTTGGGAACCACGCTGGCAATCCCCAGCCATACCATTGGTCAATTAGACGTGGAAGGCATCCAACAGCCCAAATTGATAGATTTGAAGACGGTTATTGATGGAAGACTGAGATTAAAACAAGAGGAGCATCTCAAGGGGCTAGAATCTTCCTAACATCACTATAAATAGCTCAAGGATCACACAGCTTAGGACATCTAGGAGTAGTGTAGTGTAGAATTTAGCTTTTAGCTTATTGTAGTTAATTTTAGCTTATTGTAATTTAAATTCTTGTATTTTCCTTTTAAAAGCTTTGTAACTCAGTTTCATTAATAAAATTTGTAATTTATTTTTAATCTTGGGTTTTTAAAATCTGTTTTACTTAATATGCAATTTAGCTTACAATGATTTGTGTGATGATTTAATAAGTCTCAATTAAGCTCAATAAGCTCTATCTATACTACATAAGCTAGTTTGTTACTTAGTTAAGCTCAAAAGCTTAACTGAGTTTGATTCACTCAAAATCCTTCCCAAATTCACCTTAGCTTATATTGGATGATGAACTAGACTGGGATGGGTTCATGGACAACATCAGCTTGTTCTAAACAAGCTAGAGCTTTATAGAGTAGCTCCTTGATCATTTAGCCTTATTTAAGCAAAGGCAATTGTAAGTTTACCTTTACTTTACAGTCTGTTTATAATTTCAGCTTAATCTAGCTTATTTTTGCTTATTACTATTTAAATTTGCTTATTACTGCTTATTATTACTTTATAATGATGTTTGTTGCTTAAGTATAGTTCATAGCTCATTAGTTTATCTTTTACATTAAAATTTTTCCAAAAATCCAAAAACATAGCATTAGCTTATAGCTTCTTAAATAGTGTTATTTGATAGTTAGAATTTGCTTATTAGTACTATTTTAATCTTTTCATAATCTGGTATCTTAAATATAAACATTAAATCAGCCTGTTATAAGCTAAAAATGAAGTTAAGTTTCTTAAAGGGGTGTTTGGCTTTAGCAGTTCTAACCTAAGTTAGAACTGTTAGAGGGCTTAAAATCCTTTTTATCAAATTTGATCTTTAATTTGAAGTTTATAAGAGCAAGTTTTAAAGTTTGAAGCAAGTTAAATCTGTTTTTGATAAGTTTGTTGATTGAATATTTTGAATATGTGGGTCTAGAGTTTGTTAATCTAGCTTATTTGATTTGGATCTGATTAAGTGTTGTTTGAAGTCATTTTCAAGTTTGTTTTGAAATAAGTTTAAGTGAGCACTTGTCTTGTGCATTTTTGAGTCAAAACAGCTTAAGGTTCTTAGTTTCTATTTTGTCCAAAAGACAGTTTTCTATACAATTTAGATGAGTAGGAGTTTGTTTTAAGATAAGATTTTGAAAGTACAAGCTCTTTGGACATCAAGGTTGATCTGTTTTTAGATTTTAATACTTTTCATTAGCTTTTAGTAGCTTAATCTTAAGGCTGCACTTAGGCATTTTCAAATCTCAAAAATTAAAAAAAAATAGTTAATCTGCCTGCACTAGCCTTTTCTTTTAGCCTTTTCCTAGCTTATTTGATTTTCAAAATGATTTTTGATTGTTGATTTAGATAGTTTTTAGCATAGGCTTTAAGGTTTTATAAGCCACTAGGTCATAAGGTTCCATTTAGTTGCTTAAAAATAAGCTCAAAGTTGCCTTGTTGTCTGTTTGGTAAATAGTTTTGTGTCAAAATGCTTATGAGCTTTTCTCAGCTTATTGCTTATTGATTTTGTTTAAATGTTGTTCATCTGTGCTTGTTAGGTTTGTTTAAAGTAATTTTAGCTTATTTGATTGTGTTTGAGCTTATTCAAGCTTATTTGTTTCTTAAATTTAGTGAAAAAGCTAAAAATCATTTAAGTATATCTGTCATAATAAAAGGCTTTTTTCTAGCTTATTAAGTAGATTTCTCAAAAAGTTTCTTTTACAAAAGTTGTTAAGAATCAGCTATTTTACAAGTTTGTTTAAAAGTTTTGCAAAATAAAAAAAGGGGAATTAGGGAAGTCTTGGGTGAGCAGGACTCGAACCCAAGACCTCAACCTAGCTCAACCCTCTTTTATACACACTCACCACACCACTGCGCCCTTGGGACTTCACACCTAATGAGCACAAAAATAAATTAAACCCTTTTTTGCCCTTTTTAATAAAAAGCACTTCGAGTGCTTATTAGGCTTTTTCTGGATTATTCATTTAAGCTATTTCCTAGCTAGTATTTTTCCTGCATTCTTTATAGCTTAAGCTACTTTTAGCATTTTCTTAGTTTTTTAGTTTTAAGTTTAGTATTTTTCGTGCATTTATTTAGATTAAAAACTTAAAAAAATCATAATAAATAAAATAAAAATAAAAAAATATAATTCTTTTTTTGAAAATTTTCTTTTGTCATTTAGGATTTATAAAAATTAAATTTGCATTCGTAGGGATTAAATTTGTCATACTTGCTTAATTGTCGCGTTTTCTTTAATTCCTGTTTACGTTTTTTTTATGCTTACGTGTTTAATTGTCGTTACTTCTTACTGTATTCATGCATTTTATATTACTTGTCATTTACATTTTAGTAGGATTTAAGAAAACATAACAAAAAATCCTTTAAACATTCAACACGCGCGATCACGAACTTAACCGGATTTCTATTCGCACTGTCGCCGAGTGAAAACACCCGGGAGTTTTTAGGAATTGCTTTGGTCAAAAGCAATTTTCTTTAAATCTTTTGGAATACGTATACTACTATACTATAATTGTATTTGCTACTTAATTACACATACTGGTTTGTGTGTGTGGTTTGGTGCAGATCAATTTTTGGCACCGCTGCCGGGGAGGTGTGTACGATTATCGCGTTTCGTTTGAAGATTAGTGTTTTGAAGACCCTTCCTCGTGAAGTTATCATTTTTCATTTGTGAATATTTTCTTCTATTATATAAATATAAAAATAAAAAAATATTTCACACTTCTATTATTATTTTCTTTTATTTTAATATTAAAAAAATAACCGTTTGTTAATTATCGTTTCGGCTCACCTTTAGTAAACAAACTAAAAGAGAGGTATAAGGAGGGTCGATCCTACGAACTTCGACCCGTAAGGAAAAGGTTACGCTTCGCGCTTACCCGCTCCTCCACTTCTTTGTGCGTTTTCTAGAGAGCTACCGTGTACTTTTGACTTTCGGTTAACAAAAATATTTTTCTTTCTTAATTATTTTTTTTATGTATTATTTGAAAAATCTATAAATATTCTTCTTTATCCTCTTATTCGTTTAATTCTTATCTTCTTAACCTTCTTATCTGATAATTCTTCGACATGTCTTGGTTTTCAAGATGCTCGTGGAGTGGAGGTCCATTTAACGGTGGAAATTGTCAGCATTGTACAAATGTAAGTTTTGGAGACAAATTTGTCAATAATCCCGAGCCCATTTTAAAAGATGAAACACCCGATTTTTCTTACCCACCTCCACAGCCCCAGTACGAGACATACTTGTGCCAGTTATGCGGAAACAATTCTCATTATGGTTATAATTGTCCACCACAATTCCCGTTTGTCTATGAGCAAGAACCGTGTTACAATCAAAACTATGATGATAATTATTATTCACATAATTCATCGAGTTTTCTTTGTTGTAATTATGGGGGTCCTCATGAAAGTTTTCAATGTCAACCGATGAATCAAAACCACTTTGAGCATAATTCTAACTATTCCGGTTTTGATCAAACCCCATAATTTTCCGTCACTCATCTATTAATACTCCGAATTGGAATCGTCTTACCTTCTATGATAATGATGATGATGACGATTACACTATTCAATATAAGGAATATTTAGAGAATTCGTCTAAAGCAATCACACCTGACTTATCAACCGAGGAACCCGATAACACTCTAAGTATGGGGGACGAGCATCTTAGCACTATTCCAGAAACAGAATCGGACGAAGTAATAATGTCTAGTGTTGAGAACCTCGTCCCAATCCCAAGTGAGTTCGAGGGTATTTCCGACAATACGTGTGATGTGTCTTTTTTGAGATAATTCTCCTCCTTTTGATGTTTTAAAAGTTCACTTTGCGATTTTCTCCGATTTTAACGATGATTGTACTTCGAATAATGACGATTCTTTTGAGGACATCGATTATGTTGAGGCATCACCTCCTGAGGACTCTCTCATAATGGGGAATGAGGAACTTAAAACTATTCCTGAAAAGGAATCGGACGAATTCATAAAGTCTAGTGTTGAGGACCTTATTCCAATCCCAAGTGAGTCCGAGGATACATCCGAGAATGATAGTGAGAGCGTTTTACCTTCGAGTGATGATTTCTCTCCCATTTTTGAGGAAAAATCCATAACTTTCTCTAACCCCCTTTTCAATTCAAATGACGATTTTACCTCTAGTGATGACGAGTCACTATCCGATGAGGACGTTCCAGAAGATAATGTTAAAACTTACTCGAACCCTCTTTTCGAATTTGATGACGAGTACATTTCTAGTGATATAAATCCTCTTTTTGATGAGGAGTTAGAGGACATCAAGTGCATGGTTTCTTATGATTCCAACCTTGATGAGTCGACTTTCCTAGTCACACCTCTTTTCGATTCTAATGAGGATGAGTGTTTCACTCCTAGTGACGACGTTGAGCTTTTACTTTACCGTGATTCATCTACACCAATGATAAGTGTTGTTTCCATTCTCGAGGGGTTCACCGATGAATCGCCTCTCAAAGAGAATGACGATTTATTTGATTTGGAATCTAACAAGAATGAATGGAAGAAGATTTTGTACGATGCTCCAATTGATGATTTGATCTTCGATCCGGGAGACGATATTGATGAGATCGATACTTTTCTTGATGTTGATATTTCTACGGATATTGAAGACGGTTATCATGATTCGGAGGGAGATATACACTATCTTGAGAATTTGCTTAGTGATAATAATACCCTTAGTTTCCCTCCGAATTTGTTTTTAGATCATGGCCCGAGAAGTTTAAGAGATAGTAATGATTTGAAAATTATGGTCAAAGTTTTCGACCCCGGGATTCATGAGAAAAAAATTTCTCCTACATATGTGAGCTTGACCTTTGAGGATCGCCATTATCTTTCCTTCACATATGTTATCCGAACTTTACTTCCTTATTTCACTTATCCGGTGGTTTCTCCTTTTCCTCTCTCCTTCGGGAGTGAGGATATCATTTTTGACCCCGGCATCTTCGCTTTTCATTTTTCTTCTCTAGAGCCGGTGGCATTTAAATGTCCGATGGAAGTTTGCTCTTCCACTTGTTTCATCCCTAATATCACAATGATATCGGGAGAGTCAAGCTAGAGACTCGCACAAAAATAAGCGCTTCGCGGGTGGCAACCCATGCTTATCCTTAGTATTAGTATATTTATAATAATAATGAATAAGTGTGTTGTGAGAGGCTCGCCTTTTCCTTTCTCGTGTTTCGTGTTTTGTGATTTTTGTCCATGATTGCCCGGATTTTAAAGACTCTCGTGCTCGGTGTTTTGTCCATCATTCACTCGCTCTTCAAATCCTTATCATGCTTATATAGGGAATCCGATATCCTAAATATTATCGACTAACGTTTATCTATTAAGCATACTTAATAAACGGCTTTAGATTTGCGTAGAGTCCCCGTTATATCAAGATTATGCATTGAAATTAGTATGAGGGTATCAATCTCACATTGAGGACAATGTGTTGTTTTAGTATGGGGGGATCTATCGATTTGGTTATACCTGTAACCGTTGTTCTCACGTAACCTGTTTTTCCACCAAAAATTTATGATTTATGTGAAAATAGCAAAATAAAAAAAATGTGCATGATAATGTGAAAAAAAGTGATAAATGTTGGAATAAAGTGATGAAATAAGTGTTGTGACACAAATAAAGGTGAGAACGAGAAATAAATTTTGATCCGACCGGTTTTATACCTTAGCTTTTTCCTTAACATATTTAAATCGAGTTTGTTGCTAGTCTTATGTAGGCTTATCCATTATGCCGAACTTGATTTATTAGAATTAAGATTGTTGCCAGTCTATGTGACTTGTTAAAGTGCCGATCTTAATTCGCTAGGCTATTCGCAAGTCTCTTTCTTAGAGATTTTAAATTGCGAAGAACGAGAAATGATAGAGTTGAGTATAAGTCATAATATTAAGCATGGAATAGTTGGTTTTCTTTAGAGCTTATAAGTATTAATTGTGGATTTTTCTCCCATTAGCTTGTTTCACTTGTATATTAATAATGTTTAATAAATCAGGTTGTCCGGTTCAACTTAATCTTTAGTGACTTTCCACTAACTTGGAAGACGATGCCAATAAAATAGGTACACATCGGGATTCGGAATTTGGCATACTATATTTATCATATGAATAATTGCTTTACTTACACCTTAAAGAGCCTAAGGGTATATGGTGTAAGTAGAGTTAATCATGAGATTACTTATGCCTACAAGAGCCTAAGGGTATATGGCGTAAGTGATTAAATTGTTCATACCTTAAAGAGCCTTAGGGTATATGGTGCAAATTAAATCTCACTTGATTTATGTCTTAAAGAGCCTTAGGGTATATGACGTAAATGAAGTTAAATAAATAAGTAGCCTAATAAAAGCCAAATTTCGATCACCTCGATGTAGACCTCATCGGTTTTCAAGGATAGGGGTTGAAGCTAATTTTTATCTTTAACCGTCCCGCTTTATTTTTGGATTTAATAAATATCGAAATAAGTCTTATAGAGCCTTCGGGTATATGACAAAAATAAAATCTTAAGATACAAAATTAGGAATAAGGGAGGAAAAGTAATACACAATTAGTATTTATGAGTAGTGTTAGTATCATGACTTGTATTTGACAATGATCTTGTTTTTAAGCTTAGTTTGGAAAAGTGAAAGTTGGGGACGATGCATTTATTTTGCTTATTCCATGATCCCAAGTATTATCAAAGAATAATGAAAGCACAATGTTATGAAATGTTGAAGTATGGAAAGTTATGAAAAAGCATAAAAAAAATAAATAATGGAAAAATGTTGAAAATGGAAAACGGGGCTTTTCAGAGCTAATGTTTCTTTAATCCCTTAAAATGTATACTTAGCTACTTTTCGAGGTAAATAATCAAAGGAGATTAAGATTCTTAGTTTTCTAAAGTGTTATTTAATATTGCGTGAGGACACGGCAATACTTTAGTATGGGGGATTTTTGGTATGTGCTATTTTACACATACCTTTTACCATGAAAAACGAACCCAAAAAGACCAAGAACATAGAAAAATGCAATATATATTCTTGTTTTTGTGTTTGTGTATGTGCAGGTAACGGATATCAAGAAATGGACAAAATCAAAGCAAAAACGAACAAAAAAACGAGCACGAGAATGAAAGAGCGTGAAAAGTCTAGGCCAAAGGTGTGCATTTATCAAGGAAAAATCCAAGACAAACCCGTAAACCCTAACATTCCCAAAACCGTCAAAATAAATAACACCGTTAGTCCTTAAAACATCAAAAGGACTAACAGTCGTTATTTTTTTTACAATACAAACCAAAAAAATTGTTAAAACTACACTTAACAACCGTTAAGTGTTATATTACACTTTTACTAAACACCATGGCCCTGTAGTGATAGGAGTATAACGAAATTATAAGGTATATTGAATGTAGTTTAGATGAGCTTGTTGGTCAACAAAACGAATTTTGGCGTGATTAGTAACAAGAGGATTCTGTGCAGAAAGTTAAGCACGCCAAAGCGAGGGATCCGATCTTTCGTAAAAAATCTGATTTTAGGCTTTGAACTATGATAAAGCTTTTCGAGACGATCGTTTCGATATAAAACGGAGCTTCTAACTCCTAATAATGAATAAGTTAGAGCGAAAACGAGATATATATTCGAGGTATAAAAATCTAGCAATTGTTAAAATAGTGGTTGCTGTCAGGTTTTTAAGATAGCACTTCCGGCACTTTCATGTCCGTTTCGGCCTTCGGCCGAAACATAAATCGTTCGGAAGTCGTTTCTTACTTCCTCAGCGAGGTTCTTTAAGTCTAAAAGCGAGTGATAACAGGTCTTAAGGCGGGGGCAAAATCTGGCTGTTTGGTAATTAGTACACTGCATCAGACCTGATGCGAGTGCTTTTTCGCCCATTTCAGTCGAGTTTCGGGTCTCGGACAAACTGGACGTTTTTCAAATAACGTTTTATACCTTTTCGTCAAAGGTTTTCTAGAATTAGAAACGTCTTATAACGGGTCAAAAACGCAAACGCAGGTAATGCGTTTTGTATACTTTTTCGGCAGAAAACTGTAGGGGCATTTTGGTCATTTTCTGTTGGGTTTCGGGTCTCGGCTAAAACTAAAAGGTTGTTCGGAATATCGTTTCGCATAAATTCTTTTCATAACCCGAGTCATGAAAATGTGATTTAGTGGGTCGTTATAGTCAGGTCAGACTTAAAAAATAAATATATTTTATAAAAGTCAAAAATAAATAAAACATAAAAAAAAAAAAAAAAAAAAAAAAAAAAAAAAAATAAAAAAAAAAAAAAAAAAAATTAAAAAATAAAAAAAAAAAAAAAAATAAAAAAAAAAAAAAATAATAAAAAAAAAAAAAAAAAAAAAAAAAAAAATAAAAAAAATAAAAATAATAAAAAAAATCAATAAAAAACATAATAAGTTAAAAGAAAAAAAAAGTCAAAGAAGACTTTAATAAACGTTCACGTGTTGTGAAGGTGATTTCGATTAATAAAAATATATCGATTACTCTACTATCGTAAGTACTATTTTTGAGACCGTTGGTCGATTCTAAATATGGAAAGTATAAAACGGTAACTTTTCGTAATAGTTGGAATGTGATATCATTATGAGAGATTAATGACTAATTAAGCGTCGAAGGTTCGACGAGGTGAATAAATATTATTATAAACATAATATTGTGTCGAGACTTACTAAAAAGGGAAACTTATTGAAAATAGAAAGATTTTTAATAAAGTGAAATAGTAGGTGAACAAATGGAAAATAGTATATATAAAATATACTCAGTGTTAAGGTTAGGACGCGCACGTGGATTTCTCATCACATATATGTATGTAAACATATATATAAATATATATATGTTTTCGTTGTAACGATGTACACATCGTTGATAGTACTTTATTCTCGTCGGGATACGACTCGGGAAGGTTTTGAATTTTACTTTGGATAAAAGTAATCTTCTAGAATCCTCGCGGAATACTTATTACTATACTATTACTGACTAATCCTTATACTATATTTTACGTATACGTGTTTGGAGACAAACCATAAGCATACTTTCTCAAAAAAACAAAAGAGACATTTCCGTAAAAGTGTTGTATTCGTAAAAATTATTTCAAAAATTGTTTTCCCCAAACCTCGTCAAGATATAATTAAATAGGATTTTTATAGTTCGTCCTCAATATAAAATATTGAAAATCACAAAGAAAATCTAAACCCAGAAGTGATTACAAAAATACCTTAAGAAACTCTAACACAATCTATTGCTTGAAGGCGAAAGAAAGTACAAAGAACTATATAATCAGAATAGCAATTAAATGAACACACACCAGAGAAATTCATACAAAGACATTGCGAACCAAAAGAAGAACGTAAAGACTAATCCGTGCTCACGATCAAAAGAAAACAAACATGAAAAGGTCAGGTACTAAACATGTCGTGAATGTTATCAAAACCAAAGGATTTATAAAGAACGGTAGTAATGATCACACACTAATATGTTAGGAACAATTAGTGCATTAAAAGAAATTTTGGATACTCATACGGTAATCAATAAACGAAAGAACCAATGAAACGTCCAATATCCAAAGAAGCAGTTTCCGAACAACTATGATTCATCAAGACGGCGAATAAGAGAAAGTTTAGATCATCCATACTGACATCGGTTCGAGACAAGGAATGCTAAAATGAGGGAATTATATATTCCGAAAACGAAGATAGAATCGAGCAGACAAAACAAAACTCATTAATGTAATTAATAGTAATAAAGGTATCTAGGGTATCCTGGGTAAACGATAGATAAGAGAGAAAACTTACCAACTATGAAATTTTTTATAATACATATCGCACATAACTATATCATCTTACACTACCAATTAACAAGAAAAATCAAAACAGTGTTCCGATCAATGCAATCATCAATCAATGCAATCATGGTCACAAGTGTACGTGTGTGATGCCTTTATAATTATGTTGGTCACTCATAATTATAAGTGCATCCTATCACACGTGTACTTGCTTCCAAGACTACACATCTTAATGATAACACACATATACCATATTGCACATCTTAAACCACTCCAATATAACACCAAAAACGATGCTCCATCAAAACAATATTTATTTATATATAAATAAAATCGAAACGACAAAAAGAAAACAAAGGTCTCGAAGTGCCCAAAAGACGTAATATCCGAAAGAAATCATTAATAGCAACGTGTTGAGGTAAAAGACGGGATAAACTTATGTTGGGCCTCGCTTGGGTTTGACTTTGCTTTCGCAAGAGTCACCCGACTCCGCGGGTCCAGGCCTGCTACGAGCATCCGACAAGAGATCTGAGTCGGCCTCCACCTCCGACTCTTCTAACTATGCTTCCTCTTTCGGTTCCTTGAGAGACTCCTCCTCAATTGGCTCCTATTCTGACGCTTCTGGTATCAAGTAGTTCGTATGACGAATAAAAACACAGAGAAAAGCAAGAAAACAAAATGCCTAGATAGCTAAACATATAGATCCTATTATGCAGCTATATGAAGGACTCTTAGGTTATAGTCTAGGTCAAAACACCTACTTCTCTATAACCAAAGGCTCTGATACCAATCTATCACACCCCGCCAAGGCAGAAACGCGAGGCGTAACGAGAATGGATATCATCACAACACAAAGGTGCCTATATAGAGAACTACAATGCATAAAAGAAACCAAGGTATGGACACAAAGTGTCATGAAAATACCCAAACGAGCATAACAAAACATACATCGTCTTGTATTAAAGTTAAGTGCCACGCCAATACAAAGACATATGTAATAATCTCAAATAACCTAAACATATAGTTCAACAAATCTAAGCGCGAAGAAAAAAATAAAACAGAAGCTAGGAGTTAAACTCCGCATGCAACCTTACGATCTCACTAGCCATGCTTCCTAACTTTAATATCCTCACACGGCTCACCTGAAAATGAGGCTTAAAAACGCCAACACAAAGGTTGGTGAGAGTCATAGGTTTACGACACACAATTCAAACTTTCAATCAATTACTATGATTAATAAAACAGAACATGGCAGGACAGTTAGACTAGCTATTATACAGGCTAACATGCATGCGTACAAAACAACCACAATCAGGACGGAACGTGTCCCACTATCCAAATCACACCAAAATATCACACTGTAATGGGTACCCTCCGATCGGAATCACACAGTAATGGGTAGAAACTTTACCCTCCAATCGGAATTACACAGTAATGGGTAGGAACATTACCCTCCGATCTAAATCATACAACATGGGTAGGAAATGTACCCTCCGATCCAACAACACATAAACATTTAGTACATATCATATAATAGCCACATAAATGCCATGCATCAATTAAACCACATAATCACAGCAACTAAAACATTTTAAAACCATTTGCATCATTTCCATCCTAATTTAAAAACAATGTAAAAAGAGGGACTATGAAACTGACCTGATGCTCAACGCAGCTTCTAAAGTTTTCTAGCACAAAACTACACAATAAAATATAAACGTGTTACACGCGACTAAGCCAAATGCTCAAGTCCATGCAACAATCATATGATGGATGTCTAAGGGGTTTACATACCTCCATAGGTCACCCCGACACCATGCCTGACTTTAACCATCTCATTTACTCATAAGTCTACTTAACTACATTTTAGCCGAAAACATAGAATTTTAGTGTCACTTTTCTAACTTTTAACCCTTATCTACTGAACCAAATAAATTCTCAAATAAATCACCTATGTACACTTAGGTGTTTACTAACTACCCTATATTCCCCAAAAGCTATTCACATTTGTAAATGCCTCAAATAAATTCCCAACTTAAAAGTACCCAGATTCGGATCTGAACGCGCACTAAAATGTTTGACCTTGCTAACCATACTTAGACAACTAATAAGAAGCTAAATTTTGGGGTGAAGTTAATAGATATAATTGTAATATATATATATATTATATCTATATATATTATATATTTTTTACTATTATATATATATATATATTTATATTTATATATATATAAGTGACTTTTGTGTTTTGGCTAACCTTAATTCAAATTTTAAATATGGTTTTTACCTCTCTAATTCTGACCCAATTCTGACCCGTATTTACTGTTTTGACAACCTTTTTTTTTGTTAGCTTAATTTTAACTACCTTCACCACTTCAAAATCATTCGAGGCAAGACTTTATGAAAGTCGACTCTCTTGAACCTATAATTTAGGCACTAGAAAAAGCTCAAAACACGTTACCATCATTAAGATAACATCACTTAAAAATAGACCTAAAATCTGTCAAACCCTAATTCACAAATTAACGTGATCTAATCCTAACCGTTTGCACCAATATGATCCTAATCAAACCCTAAACACACTAGCATGATCATAACATCATTAATTACATAGGTTTTAAAACCCTAATGATCCATTCATTATTGTTTGGTTACATGATTTAAAGAAGTAAATAAGGTTGATAAGTACTTGCTTACCTACCTGTCTCTAACACGTACTTGTTGCAATTCTCTGGCATCACATTTTACCTTCCTTGTTCTTAGGGATCTGGGTTTTGTCTCTAAGGGGTGGAGGCAAGAATGAGCTAGGGTTTTTCCTAATTAACCAACTAATTTGAAACCTAATCTAACTACAATTCTTATTAGATAATCCACACATTTTGTTTTTTTCTTTTTTCTTTTCAAATCCGATCAACCCCTCCCCCTTAATTACATTTTTTATTTATTTTATTTAATACTTAATTATACAATTACTTACATTACCTTAATTTCCTACAAAAACTTTGGTAAAATTGGTAAACCTTTTGCATAAAAAACTAAATACTAACTTTCTATTTATAACTTTCATTTCACCAAAAAAACTTTCTATATTTAGAAAGTTTATTACTAACTCTCATATTTCACGAACCTAGTTCACTTCCAATATCACATACTTTCCATATTAATCCATCATATAATTATCCATATATTGACGTAGCAATGCATGCAAACACGTCATCATTTCCATTGTCACTACATGTGAACAAAATGGAAATAATCATCAAACATCTCAAACTCATTCAAAAATGAGATGAACATGCACCCCAAAATGATAATCATGCACATAGATAAAGTCACATAGATCACAAATATAGCACATATAAACACTTAGCCAACTCTAAAAGGTATGACTAACCTGCTCAAGTCACGGTTGTCACATTCAGGAGGAATTCTTTTAATCTGGGATCTGATTGTTTTTCAAAAGGAGTTAGTCCTTTCGGGTGCTAATTACTCAGGGGTTGTTGGTAGATGGCATGGTATTAATGAGAAAGTTGCTCTTGTAAATGTTTATGGACCGCAACAGAGTAGCCAGAAAAAGGCCTTATGGATTGAACTTCACTCTTTAATTAGTTCGAGAAATGCAATATGGATTATATTTAGAGACTTTAATGCGGTGAGATTTCCTAAGGAGAGGGTTGGGTGCTCTTTCTCCATAAGCGAGGCAACAACCTTTAATGATTTTATTGTAAAGTCAGGGCTCCTTGATTTTCAGATGGGTAATCATCGATTTACTCGCTTTGATAGGGAAGGTGCTAAAATGAGTAAGCTTGATCGTTTCCTTGTTTCTCAAAAATTCTTTAATTTTTGGAACAATGCCAGTGTTTCGGCTCTCCCACGAACTCTCTTTGACCACTGCCCAGTCATGTTAAGTGTTGGTATGAAACACAATGGACCTAAAGCCTTTAATATTTTCGATCATTGGTTTACGGTCCATGGTTTCGATAGTCTAGTAAACAAATCTTGGTCGGAAGGGTTGTATAATGGGACACCTGATATCATATTGAAGAATAAGTTGAAGAAGTTGAAAGCAGACATTAAAGAGTGGAATTATTTTAAATGTGTAGAAAGTAACAGGTGGAAAGAAGATTTGAAGAAGCGTATTTTTGAGTGGGATCAGAAGGCTGAGCTTGATGCCCTTTCGCCTAATGATGTTGATGCAAGGGAAGAGATTCTTATGGAGCTTATGCATTTGGAGCAAAATGACAGAAACTCTCTCAAACAAAAGAGTCGTGTTAAATGGGCCATCAAGGGGGATGAAAACACTAAAAAATTTCATACTTTGGTGAATAAAAAAGCCAGGAAGCAAGCTGTTAATGGTTTGATATGGAATGGTTCTTGGACGGAGGACATAGACATAATTAAAAATGCTGCTTTTTATCATTATCAGGATAGATTTAAAAAATCGACACATCAAAGGCCTAAATTTCGTAGCAGCTTGTTCCGTAAATTAAAAGCTGCAGGTACTACATTCTTGGAAGCCTCTATCTCCATGGATGAAATAAAAGATGCTGTATGGAGCTGTTCAGGGTCCAAATTGCCAGGACATGATGGTATAAACTTTAATTTCTTGAGGAGGTATTGGGAATTATTGAAACATGACGTCTTCAATGCTATCAAACATTTTGAAACTTCAGGAATCTTAGCAAGAGGCTGCAACCCTTCTTTTATCGTGCTAGTTCCTAAGATCAATGATCCGCTTCAGATGAGTGATTATCGCCTTATTAGTCTAATTGGTTGTTTATACAAAATTATCTTAAAAATTTTGTCATCTCGGTTAGCTAAAGTTATCCATAAGCTAATTAGTGCTAACCAAACAACGTTCCTTGCTGGGCGGCAAATTTTAGACCGTTGTCTCATTGCCAACGAGATCATCAATTGTGCTAAAAGCGAGGATTCTCGGCTACTGCTTTTTAAAGTAGGTTTCGAGAAGGCGTTTGATAGTGTTAACTGGGCATTTCTTCATGACATAATGCAACAAATGGGATTTAGTGTTAAGTGGCGTAAATGGGTTAACAAGTGTATGAACTCAGCTTCAGTTTTCGTTCTTGTGAATGGCTCTCCATCAAGAGAATTTAAGTTTGAACGTGGTCTCAGGTAAGGTGATCCCCTCTAACATTTCCTTTTCTTAATAGCCGCGGAAGCTCTTTAAGTCTTAACTCTGAAGGCATGTAACAATGGTGTTTACAAAGGTCTTTCATTAGCCGAGGATGGTGCAAACATATCTCTTCTTCAATATGTAGATGATGCCTTGTTCTTTGGCGAATGGTCTTATTCTAACACCAGTACCTTAGTGAAAATGCATAAATGCTTCCAAGATGTCTCAGGTCTCAAGGTCAATCTATTAAAAAGTCGTTTATACGGAGTAGGTGTTTCCCTTAATGAAGTTGCTAGTGTGGCAGAGGTAATAAATTGCGCCCATGATAAGTTACCTTTTACATATTTAGGCCTCCCGGTTGGAAGAAACATGAGAATAGGTGAAAGTTGGAACATGGTTGTTGACAGGTTTCTTAACAGACTCTCTTCGTGGAAGTCAAAACTGATGTCGATTGGAGACCGCTTGACTTTGGTAAAAGCAGTTTTGGGTAGTATGCCATTGTATTATCTTTCTATGTTTAGGTCCCCGATTAAAATTATTAAACGTCTTGAAGCTATTCGATCTCGCTTTTTTAGGGTTTTAATGATGAAAGTAGAAAGATGGTATGGATTAATTGGAATAAAATCATTATGGAGAAAGGCATGGGAGGATTGGGTGTTGGAAGTATAAGAGCCAAGAATATGAGTCTTTTAGGAAAGTAGATGTGGAGATGTCATACTGAAGACACAGCGTTATGGCTCAAAGTTATAAAAGAAATATATGGTCCAGAAGGGGGCTTCAGTCATATGGCTTATCGAGGGGCTCGTATTGGACTGTGGAATAAGATTGTTAAAAGCAGTAAGTATTGTAAGAAGTTAGAAATCCCCTTAGACAATCTAATTGTGAGGAAAATTGCAAGCGGCGAGCAAACACGATTTTGGAAAGATAAATGGTGTAGATCAGGCCGCAAATTAATGGACCTTTATCCAAGATTATTTGCGCTTGAAAATAATAAGGATAGTCGGGTCTGTGATCGTTGGTGTTTAAATAATGGAGTTTGAATTGGTAATTGGGAATGGAGGGTTCCTATTCGTTGTCGTGCGGTGTCTCAATTTGCCTCATTGAAAAATCAGATTGGTAACTTAGTTCTTTTTCCAAATCGACGCGACTCATGACATTAGGTGTCGAACACATCAAGTATTTTTTCGGTTATATCCTTTTCCACTTTAATTCAATGTAAGTTGCTTGGAGGATCAATCGACAATTATAGTTTCGCTTGGAACTCATGGGTGCCTAGAAAAGTTAATCTTTGTCTATGGCGGGCCTCTCTGGATCGTCTACCTACTCGGGTGAACCTCATCAACAAAGGCACAACCGTTAGCTTAACCCGCTGCTTATTTTGTGAAAATAAAGATGAAGACTTAGAGCATTGTCTTATTCTTTGCCCTTCGGTCAGAACTTTATGGCTTAAACTCTAGAATTGATGGAAATGTGGTTCTCCGGGCTCCTTCTCTTTAGCTGACATTTTACTAAATCAGATCTCTTTTCCAGGTAGAAGTCAAGGGGCTGTTAGAGCTCTCTATGGAGTTTCTTATATGCTTCTATGGTCGATTTGGAGATGGCATAACAAACTTCTTCATGCGAGCTTGACAGAAGTGGATGGCATAAAGCATGAAGATATTTTTCCCTCAATTCAAAGATTGTTTCTCTTATGGATGTCAATTAGGAGTGGTAGGGATAATATGAATTGGAGAGATTGGAGTCTAAACCCATGTGAGATCATAGATATTTAGTCTTTGTTTTCTTTTATTGTAGTTCATGTTTTTTTGGTGGTTGCGGTCCTCCATCTTGGAGCCCGTCTTTTTGTGTAGGCCATTAGCCCTTGGTGTTCCTTAATGAAATTCTTTGCTTTTAAAAAAACAGTTTTATAACATAAACAAAATCATAAAAATAAAAATAAAGTAAAAAAATAAAAATAAAATCAAGAAAATATAAATGCTCTTTTGAAAGGTCTTTATAACATAAGCCTTGTCAAATACCTACTAAGTACTTATGTCGCACGAGTATGGAAACGGTAACGTACTAGATAACTAATCGTATTATTAGAAGTTACTTTCAGTTGCGTTCATGTTTGTAAATGTTTTTTTGGTAAACAAGTTGTTAATCCAATAAGCTTAATTGTATATGTAGTGAACCGTTTAATCCATGTAGTTATGGATACTACCAAGACTAATGAAAACAGAAACTAATCTCCTTAAGGTGCTCCATTACGAATTTTTTGTTGCGTGAATGAGTTATAATCCGGATATCAATTTGAATTGTGTTATCACTTGTAGATTAAAATATTTTGATCCTATATGTTTCAGGTTCACGAAATCCTTAATCGGATAAGACAGATTGGACAATTAAATTATAAAGCACAAGAATCAATCAGGAAAACATTTAGCATTTGTTTTATAGGTCTTTATTAGCCTCTAAAGGGGAGAGAGTGAAGCTTTAAACGCCTCTCTCAAAATTAACTTGCACTAAAGGTTGGGCCCACTTTTCTTCCTCCAACTAAAATGAAAGAAACTCCACCAGTCTAGTTATATTATAACCGAAAATTCGGTCTTTTTAAGGCAACGATATATTAAAGACACAAAGAAAACATACTGAGACAATTTCTCATAGGTATTTACCCCCATAAATCAGAAACCATTCACAATGAAGCTAAACAACCTCTTATACCATCCAACCTCAAAACTGCTTAAACATTATAATAACTAAAGGAAGACAAAGGCCACCTAGACACATGAGATATGTGTAGGCAAATCTGCCACAACCACAATACCACACTTTCAAACTTTCCCTCACACATGACTACTAGCAATTCTAAACAGCAGCCTCACCAATTTCTTAACCAACTCTAGTAATAGCCACATAACTGCAAGAAAAAGGTCTTTCCATCCATTTTTCCCATTACAAATTCCACTTTTTTGATCTCCTAGAAACCCACTCAAAAGCCTTAAGTTGTATATCCTAAAATACTTTTGTACTGCTATCCGTTCTACCTTTAAACACTTTGTTATTCCCATTCTTCCATATCATATATGCGGCCACCCAACTTGTTGCACTCCATAGAGCTTTAGCCTCCTTTGGCATTGACACGCCCCCGTTATGAAGTAAGAAGTCTTTTATTGTAAACACGTCAACCGGTCCCACCCGCCACCAAGAAAATATCATATCCCAAACATTTATCGCATTTTCACACAAGGCTAAACAATGGTCAACGGATTCCACCACATTGTCACAACCTGGGCAAAGAAGAGAATCGAGGTCAATACCTATTTTATCAAGCTCCGTCCGTACGAGAGTCTTCCACGCAGAGCACGCCACACAAAAACATTAACCTTTCTAGGGATAATACTTCTCCAAATTGTTTTATTTCCTTTCGAGCTCACTGCCATATTATGCTCCTCAATATAGCGGGATAGAAATTTTACTTAGAATAAATATTTATCATCTACATTCCACTTCCACCTATCTTTGCGGGAATGGCTAATGTTAACATTTAACAATAGCTCTTCAAGGGCTTCAAACTCCCCCGTTGATCTGCCTCGAGGGGGACGAGACCAATCCCAACACCATTTCCGTGAACCATCTAGCCATCTACCTATATTTCCCACCAAAACTTCTTTATCCTGTTCCAAGTTATATAGCCTAGGGAAACGATCACAAAGAGCCATTTCTCTGACCCATTTTTCCTTCCAGAAGTGCGTGTTTAAACCATCTCCTACCTCTTTACAAAAAATTCACAAAACCATCCACTTCATCCAAGTCGTGTCCATTTCGGATAATGTCAGCTCAAACACCTCCATATCTAACACGGGACCCCTCAAATCCTCCATCACTACAATAAATACTTTTAATAACTGATAACGCTCATTTTATATATATTTCTATATGCATTATCTGTGATTTTATGTACATAAATTGGTTAATAATAAGAAATTTCGGTACTTAATCGAATATATTTGCTTTGGTAGGTTCTATGTACGTTTCATGGAAGAAAACGGAAGAATACACGAAGAAATGGAGCTTAAACAAAGAAATAACTCAAGTTGAATGCTTCCCGACACCTGTTCATTGTTTTGGCCATAACTCGGTCATACGAACTCCGTTTTAGTTGGTTCAAACGGCCACGCGAAGAGAATTAAATTATCTACAACTTAGAAAAAATCGCATGAACTTAAAATGAACAAAGTACACAGGTTTTGCCCAAAGTGTTGCGCACTTTTCTACGAGATTATGAATGCTCTTAAATAAGCTTGGCATTTATTGCAACCTATCATCTCCTCCTTCTAGGTCCTTCTATGCACGAGTTTAGGCCTCTATTGAGCTTATAAATAGGGCCTCAAATCCCTCATATCTCACACACAGCCATCTACAATCCTCTCATAAAGTAGAATAAGTTAGGAACTAGTTTTTGAGAATTTGGTTAAACTTACTCCTAAGTTCTTCTCAAACCCAGATTTTGATCCATCAAAGAAGCATAATTGACGTGTTATTTCGAATCTATAAGCGACTATGACAGAATTGTTCATAGTTTTCGGGTTTTACTTTGAATATAATAAAGTTTTCTTGGGAAATTCATGTGAAATCACCATATTTTGCTCTTGGAATTTGGTATAATCTTGTTTATCCTTTGAATATGATCTTTGCTGAATTCATAATGAATGTTATGTGTGTTGTTACTTGTTTGATTATGGAGTAGTCTCTTAATGTTTGTTTAAGCTTTATGAGGATTATGATTTAGTTTTGATTGTTTTGATATGCTTTCAATGTTTATGCTTTATGCTTGATATGTTATTATTCGGATTATTGTCTATCCTTTGGTTGATCATCTCAGTCGATATAGCTTAAAAGGCTCGATTGGTGTGGTTAATTTTGAGTTGTGAATCAATACTATACTTTTGAGAATTGGATAGTAAATTGCTAGAAAACCCGAATGATTATGTGTTTAAGGACTAATCTCACGTCTAACGACTTGATTAGGGGAAGCATACTTGTATAAAAATTGGTCACAAATCTATCTTAATGTGCTTGTTATGTTCTAGTCATAGGTCGAAAGAATTCCCTTGCATAATCGGTAGATATACTTGCTATTGTGATTACCCATCATTTATGGCTTGTATGCTTAATTTGTGATTGAGAATATCTTTACATATCATTTCTAGACTCACGTCTCTCTAAGCCTAAACAAACATGTTTTAATAATCTTGGTATAATCTAAATCATTTATAGAGTTTGTTATAATTACTTGTTATTTCAAATATGGGTCTAATGATCGTGATAATCATTTGGACTTTCTTTCTAAACTACTTTTTGAATCTGAAAATGCACAACTCCCTTGGGACGACCTGAACTTACCTAGACTGTACTACATTCGAAAGGGTATACTTTCTCGTTTGTTTTCGTCTATTAACCGGTAATTCTAGTCTTATAAATTTAAAGCTTTTGAAACACATCTAAGTTTTTGGCGCCGCTGCCGGGAAGTTTGTTGGTCTTGTTTTCATTCAAATAGTGGTTTATACTTGTTTGACATGGTTGCTATGCAATTTTCGTGTTAAAACTGCTTAAACATCTTCCTATTGCTGATAGTGCGTCGGTTTTTCTGTAAAAACCGCCGTACTCCCCTGAAAAACCTGCAAGTACGCCGTACTTATTCCTAAGTACGTCGCACTTTTTTTATGAAACAAAATATTTTCTTGGACTGTGTCTTAGAAACCCTCATAAACCAATTGTAATGCTTAATTCATGTATTGGGATCATGAGACTTATGTTTTGTGTGATTATGTGGCTTAAATTATTGTGTTTGTATCATTTTCCAATTAAATGGAAAATAAAATGTTTATGTTCTTATTTGGTTTATGCTTGTTTAAATATCTTCTGTTATTGCTATATGAGTATTTGTCTCATTTTGTGAAATGTAATAAGATGTTAAATCAGAAACCTGCAAAACTTGCAAGTGCGCCGGTTTTACTCCCAAAACCGCCGTACTTTTGAAAAAATAAAAACCCAAAAAGATTTTATAGTCTGAGTTGTTTTTCTTTCTTCTTGTTTATCTTGTTTTATGGAATGTTTATGTTTATAAAACGTGTTTTGTTTTGATTGTTTGTGTGTGTTTGCTTGCATGGTTATATTAAAGTTAAAATCAATATAAAAAAACTATAAAAAACGAAAAAGAGTTTCTTATTTATTAGTTTGTTTGTTTGATTATATGTTGATGTGTTTGCATGTCTTTGTGTTATGTATTTATATATGTGTTTCTAACTAATAAAATAAATATAAAAATCTGAAAACATGTCTTCTATCATAATAAAATCGTCACACATTTGTTTGATGTGCGACGCACTTTTGTAATTTTTTCCGCCAACTTGTTTTTGAATTTTTAAAAATAATAAAAAATTAGATTCGATGTACGCCACACTTTCTTTTAAGTGCGACGCACTTCTGTTCTACCAAAATATATAATAATAATAGTAATAATGATAGCAAAAAAATAAGTTTCGTAAATTAATTACTTCAAACCTTAAAATGTGTGCCTAATATATCTTTTTCTTAAAACTAAAAATTAAAAAAAAATATTTCTTTTTGCTTTGGTTTGTTATGAATGTTTGATTACTAGTAATTATATTTTTTTTCTTATATTATTTTTCATTTCGTAATGTTTTATGTATGCTTGTTTTACTAAAATGTATATAAATAAAAAATTTAATGAAAGAAAAATATATAAAAAAGATATGATTATAAAAATTAAAAAATATAAAAAATTAAGTAATTTTGTAAATTATTGTTTTAAACCTTAAATAATAATTATGTGTTTGATATATGTGTTTGTCTCAAAACAAAAACTAAAAAAACTAAAAATCCAAAAATATTTTATGCGTGCTTGTTTTTTAGTAAATTATGTATAAATAAAAATTTTAAAAAATATATATATAAAAAAATGTTTTGAACTTTGTGGGTGTGTTCGCTGTAAACCCTCACAAGACTATAACTCGTCCACTCGGGCCACCGAAGGATTTAAAGGCTTGTTGCATATGCTAAATGTAATCGTGGTGCCTATGAAAGTGTGCTTTAGTATTTTACGGTTTTTGTAGTTTAGTTTATTTTGCAGATTAAATAAAATAGGTAAAGCTTTGATTGGTGGTACGTTTTCACTTGGGGATGTTTTTTTTTGAACGGCAACTTTATTAAAAAAACTAGCAAGGAGCTAGAAAGACATTACAAAGAAATAAGATAAGGGTTTTTTAACCAATACTCCCAAGAAAAAGCCTATTTACATCTACTAGAACACCATAAAAAAGACCAAGAAACAATGTCAATCAAAAATCGTACGAATATATTAGGGGGGGGGGGGGAGATGAGGCGAAGCCTGTCAAAGACCAACTGATTCGAACCTCCAAATCCGCCACCAAGCAACATAAAAAATACCTTCTAAAATAGACTTGAGATGGGAAGAAAGCCGAAAGGATAAGAACCAAGCATCCCAATCCGAGAAAGAACAAATCTCCTGCCAATCCAAATCCCACCAACGAGACACAAAAATTTTACGAAACAACCAGGCCACGTCACATCGAAAGAAAACATGCTGAACTCCTCCATAGCATCATTACAAAGAGGACACAGATGAGAATCCACAAAACACCACTACGGCAAAGATTGACTCTAGTAGGTAACCTATCACGACGAGCACGCCAAGAAAAAACATTAACTTTAATAGGAATGAATTTAACCCATCTCGTTTCAACATCCGACGAAGGGAGAAACAAGTCATCAATAAAGTTTCTGATGACTTTAACCTTGAACTCTCCATCTCCCGACAAATCACAAGTCCACCTATCTTTGGGAAGACGAAAGGACAACCGAGTACAAATTGAAGAAAGGTCCATCACACAGCTGCCTGCTCACTCCATCACGTGACGTCCCCGACGAAAAGAAGTGAGACCGAAGAAGCTCCCATTTTAATTAGCCACCACAATCTCCTTATTCCAACTCGAGAGCAAACAAACGAGGGAAACTGAACACAAAGGGCAGTCACCTAACCAATAAATCATAACCAAAAACTAGTACAAGACCCGTCCCCCGATCCCCCTCCAGGCGCACCGACTTTAAGGAGTAAAGACCCGTACCACAGTACCTTTTACCTCTCTACCGTCGTTCAAGGTCATACCACCCTTACAGGAGACCCGTCCTCCACGCCACCACCACTTTTCCTCCATCCAAACCTCCCCCGTCCCGTCGGCCACGACACATTCAACCCAAATCCGCCCATGCCGCTTCTTACAATGCGAAGAAAAATCAAAACCAGAATCTTTCAAAGATTTTACTTCACGTAAAATAGAGCACCAAATCGAGGATTGATCGGTCAACATGAAGATCAAACTTTGAGCCATAAATCGCTTGGATAACTTTTACACCATAATACCATCGCCATATATGAAGCGCACACAAGCCCACTTTAAACAAAGAGCACGATTCAACGTGAAGAAACACGAGACCACCAACACCACCAATCTGTTTTGTACGCTAAGACATTGTCCCAAGCTACCCACAAAATCTTTCTATCCGAAGAATCAACACCGTTGAAGAACTTACTACGGATAGATTCCATAGTCTTCAACACGCCTTTTGGAACCTTAAAGATTGACATATAATAAATTGGAGAGGCCCCAAGAAACGTAATTAAGAAGTGTCAATCTGCCGCCTATGGAAGGGTTTTAAACCTTTCATTTAGATAACCATAGCTTGGAGTTTGTTCACCAACCAACCCAAGCCGACTTCCGAGACAAACACTCCCTAACCGTCACACCAAGGATAACGAAAAGGAGTGTTTAGAAAACAGCACCCCCGATCCTATTTCCGCCGCCTGCAAACTAACAACGTAGAAACCCCGACACCACAAGACTTGCCTTAGCAATGTTAATCTTAAGAACCCGACGCGAGATGGAAGCAATTAATAACTTTACAATATATTAGTTTTCTGTTCGGACCATTCTCCCTAATGAACATGGCATCGTCAGCATAAAAAAAGATGAGAAATATTAACCGAGCATCAATGAAAACTAGAAACAACCATCGTCAACAACACGGGAGAAAGAGATAAGTAACGACTCCATCATAAGAATGAAAAGATAAGGGGGCCAACGAACACCTTGAGTTTCAACCCACAACAAAAAGTGGAACTACTCGGACGTTGGGATACCCATTAACCAATATGGAGCCATTGGATGTGGATGTGATTGGATTAGTAAATTACATTTGGTAGAATACACATGTTGTGCGTTTCATTTTAAGCGCCATATCATTCAGCATTCAACCGATCAACCGAGCCACTTATGAGCCCCGGAAGTCTCGTTTCTCTTATATTTTTAATTTTTCCGTTATGTCCCACTTTTAAGTTATCTTTCTAATTTACGCATAATGCTCCAACTTAAGTGTAGGGGGAAAATAAATAAATGAAAAATTCGTACTCATTATTAATTCTAACTTTTGTTCGCCTTTGATAATCTAAAAATCTATTCTTTTTTTTTGCCACCAAGGTTTAATATATTAGAAAAAAAAACTAGATCATAAATAAAGTTTTGAAATCAGAGATGTGTCCCGATTGATAAAGCAGATCTGAGACTCAGGATTGATAACATTACTTGCGCATTCATAACCATGTCCATCCAGTAAATATATGAGGATTTTGATCCCGTATATAGCAACTTAAATTTATGCTTGATTTCCTTTGATTATACGTTGCATATCAATACAGATCCAAATGCTAATACCAATATTAATTTAAACACGTACTACGACAATATTACCACCAAACATAAACAATTGTTTTTTTTCAACCAAAACCATTGTTCCAAACTTCGAACACAAGATATTCCAAATAAATAAATCGGCGACCAAACCATTTGATTGCATAGAATATCAATATACAGCCGCACTTTTGATCCACTTATTTTTCCCATCTTTTGTAAATAAATTATTGTAAGATTTCTTCACCAATCATAAATCATGAATCAAATTGCACTTACCAGATCACAACTAGTCAAACGGTCGGCAAAACGAACGTCACAAATAACAACGGCCGGTAACTACAAACAAACAACGAACAACTAACGGGATCTCTTCGGATCGCCAACAGTTAGTTGACGACCGGAGGATGAAAATATTAAGCGACTTGAACCTAAGCTCTTGATATCATATAGAAACTAAAGAGACAATGTAAAACATGATTGAATTGATAAATAAACTAAGACAATACAACAGGTATTTATAAGATAAACAAAGGTAAAACCCTAAACAATAAATAGACCTAAATAAGTGGGCCAGGTCAATAGCTTTTTATTATCTAACAGTTGGTTTGTTCAATAACCTCACGGGTTTGTGGATTGTCGTAACTAGCAACATGGGTTTCTTGGACTTGTCGACATGTATATTATAAAACCAATTCAAGTATATATTTCTCATGCCTTATCCACACCCTAATTAACCCTTAGCCTAACATTACAACCCGAATAAAAGTTCTCTTTTGATAATTATACCTGGTGCTTATGTCATGTCGGTGCAATTTTGTTTCTTGTACAAGCCTATGGTAACTTAATGAATCATGTCTGAGCAATTGAGTGTGATTTCCCTTTTACCCTCTATTACATCATATACGAGTGTTTGAGTGTATTATACTTTTTCTTATTCATGGGGTGCTTAGTCATGTTATTACAGCTTCAAGATCATTGGGTATTGTTAAACATCTCTGTTTTCACAAATTAAAAATCCAAAAATAATTTTCATAATTCTAAATTTGTTTTGTAAAGCTTATTACTTTTCTTTATTTTGCTTGAGGACAAGTAAACCCTTAAGTGGGGGGGGGGAGGTGTTTGCGTCTTTTGTGCTTATTTATTAAAAAAACAAAAATATTTTTGATATTTTCACACTCAACAATTTTTATTTCATAAAAAATTTAAAAATATATGTATAAAAATTTCCTTGTCTTGTCATGTAGGTACCTTGTTTTTAAATTTCTTTTCTTAGATTTGCTTGAGGGCAAGCAAAGTTTAAGTGTGGGGGAATTTGATAACGCTCATTTTATACATATTTCTATAAGCATTATCTGTGATTTTAAGTATATAAATTGGTTAATAATAAGAACTTTCGGTACTTAATCGAGTATATTTACTATTCTAGGTTCTATGTACGTGTCGTGGAAGAAAACAAAAGAATACACGAAGAAATGGAGCTTAAATGAAGAAATAACTCAAGTTGAATGCTTCCCGACACCTGTTCATTGTTTTGGCCATAAATCGGTCATACAAACTCTGTTTTAGTTGGTTCAAGAGGCCACGCGAATAAAATTCAATTATCTACAACTTAGAAAAAATCCCACGAACTGCAAATGTACAAAGTATGCCGGTTTTGCCCAAACTGTGGCGCACTTTTCTGCCAGATTATGAATGCTCTTAAATAAGCTTGGCATTCATTACAACCTATCATCTCCCCATTCTAGGTCCTTCTATGCACGAATTTAGGCCTCTCTGGAGCCTATAAATAGGACCACAAATCCCTCATATCTCACACACAACCATCTACAATCCTCTCATAAAGTAGAATAAGTTAGGAACTAGTTTTTAAGAATTTGGTTGAACTTGCTCCTAAGTTCTTCTCAAACCCAAGTTTTGTTCCATCAAAGAAGCATAATTGAAGTGTTATTTCGAATCTATAAGCGATTGTGATAGAATTATTCATAGTTTCCGGGTTTTACTTTGAATATAATAAAATGTTCTTGAAAAATTCATGTGAAATCACCATATTTTGCTCTTGGAATTTGGTATAATCTTATTTATCCTTTGAATATGATCTTTGCT